>MU882558.1:42500-127899 GCA_036418205.1 Ostertagia ostertagi
TGATGTTTGGAAGAAAGGGTCCCAGGTAGGGCGAGAGATTGCGATAGTGTGTGTGTGTGCAAGCAAGGAAATGCATGCACCAGTGGAAGCAGTAGCAGAGCTTTTGGAAGCGAATGTGGCCTTTTCGTGGCTAGAGGCGAGCTAGCTCAGTACCCTGAGGCTGCCAGTCCTCTCCGAGCTTCGCCTTCGCCGCATGTGCTCCACCCATTAATGTGTTGCTATCTGCATCATTGTTCTTATCATTTGGTGAGGTATCCCACTTCAAGCACATCGTGTAAGTTTTCCATGGAATGGGTCATCACTAAAAAATGATCTTTGCTGAAATGACAGTTTGACATGTGCAATGGAACTCCTAGCTGGTTGCTAGCTCGTCCATTATCGGAGGCAAAGAAAAGAGTCTTATGCGCGTTCTTCACGGATTTCTTTGCTTTTTTTGCCACTGGGGCACTACTCAGCATCACCACTTCACTATGAATTCAACTCAATCATTTCGTAACCTCTCGCTTTGATCTTCGAACCTTTTTTTTCAGAGAAAAAAACGTAACGCACGAAAAACAAGAATATTTCATGTTCGGCGTTCTCACAATTTTGGTATGGCGTGTTCAGTAAGAATGATTCTTCAAGCTTTCAACATTAAGCTTTTTATCGGGCTTTTATTTCGGTTCTTCGCTTTCGTTAGAGCAAGGTCAAATGCATATAAATTATAACTCGGATTGCCTCAACAAAGAACACAAGACTCTTTCACTAAATCAGGAAACTTTCGAAGGTATGATCGATAGAGGCATGTGACTGTTCAACCTGAACTCCGGCGCTAAGACAGGGGGACGACTATTCTCGTACTAACTTTAGTATGTGGTGATTAGTAGTACCTTCCACCGACCTCATAATATAATAAAGGTTACAAAAATCGAGGAATGCCGAGAGCGGCCGAAACGTAAGCCTAATAAAAAGCTCAATCCAAGGCTTTAGGAATCATTCCTACGCACGGAAAATTCTTTCATGGAGCACATTTGACCAATGATGCAGCTATTCGGAAAATAGTTCTCATTCTCAGAACTTACTGATGTGGCAATGCAGTTTTCTCTTCTCTGAAAAACATCAAAAATTAAATACACGAAGTGAGCTAATTGTTGAAAAGGCTTCGAAAGAACTACTCATGCATCAATAGTTAATGAACAAGATAGCTTAGCGATTAAAATGTAATGGTCGCAATGAGTTGGAGCTGATGAAATCCGAAAGTAAAGGTGCTAAGTAGCGCGTTGGTACAAAAGAAAAGAAAAGAGCACCTCTCATTTCATAAGCAGATCAGCTTACAATATTGCTCCTAATTTCCGAAACATCTACGCGTTGCGACACCAACGATTTATCAGGATGATTACCTAACTTTCACCGTAACCACGTTGCACTGACTTGCGCGACCAGGCGGACACTGCACAGGTTTGGCATTTCGCAAGCAAGCAGGGCCTCAGCTAAGGCCACACTTCCCTGCGGCAGAACCGGCGCATTGCCGTACTCCGCATTCTACAGCGATGGCGCTGACAGTTGACGACCACATTCTCGTCATGGCTCTCATCGTGAAGGCGCAGAGAAAACGACGAAAACATCGATAACATGTGGCAGTGCGCGCCTCACCAAAACGCAGCACTCCTACGGTGGGATCTAGGAACCATCCTAAGAGATCTTTCTGTCGGTTCTATAGCGTGGCAAACCATCGCACCGTCATAACCCCCTCGAAAGCGAGTAAAACGAAAGCATCTCTGCAGCAATGGACTCGTCTTTCTTGGCAAGTCTAACCATATACAAAACTACTAATTTGGTTAATCTGGTAATGACTTGATCCATAAAAGCTATCCCCGATCCCTCGTTTACCAGTCTCGCCTCTCCTCGTTTCCATTAACTCTCCAATCGGGGACCAGCTCTCAGCTACCGCCTCGATGATTTCGTAAGGCCTCACTCCGAGCCCTTAGCCACTTACGATTGGACGTAAACTCCAAGATGCTCGCCTCTTCAAAAAAAATTCCCGCGCGCGCTCGCTAAACTATCTAGCACTGAGGCGACTTTCAGTTCAGCTACATAAACACATACGAAATTTCCTAGCTCCTCAGGACCTACCTAGAGGGATCGGTTCAAGTGTGGGATGGGTAGGCAAGGTTTCGCGAAGTACAAAACACATCAGCTAAGTGGAGCTCCGCCCACAGTGGGCGTGGCGTGCATCGAAATGAACTGTAATGACAACTAAGACCTCAAGTTTCAAAACAAAACAGCCTCGAAACTAGGAATAAGATGCGCATTGGAAAGTTAGATAGAACTAGGACACTCCACTCTCGTTGGGGGGGGGGCGTTCTCCAAAAAAGCAGTGCTTAATGGAAAAGGTCTACGGACAACTGAAACTCAGTCCTTCAAACCGCGTCGACTTGGTGCTCTCGCTTGCGCTTTCTCGCTCAAACGGCTGAATCCACAAAACGTTATGACTCGGTTAAAAAAACCGTGAGACCGGGAAGAAAGTGGATGTCTCGCAAAGAAAGGGAGGTTAACTGCTATTGGTGTGTGGGACTGGGCCAATAGGGCGAAGTTTGCGTCAAAGACATAATTCTATCTCAAGAATTCCTTAGGACCGGCAAAAAAGTGCGTATGGATCAATGGCAATGACGAAGAAGAAGAGGTCAGAAGCCCGCGCTGGGTGGAGCGGACAGAATCTAGGTTGGAAGTCAACTATTCGTAGTGGAACAGGCTAAATTCGAGAGTTTACTCTGCGCCAACCCATATCGCCGCAGAGCTGTGTTGTACGCGCAACACGGCGGCGCCAACTAGCAATTCATAGAAGAGGAAAGAGTGATTATTAGAAAATGCATTGTTTGTGCGGTGAAAGCGGATTTGAGCCTCTTGTAGATTTCCGTAATTATAGTGTTCTCCTTCTAGCAACGAGGTTTTCAGGTGGAGACTTTATAAGTAGTCTGACATCTCCACGATCGTCTTCCTCAAAGCCATAAACGTGGCTCAAGGGCTGAGAGACGCTCTTCAAACCGCCATGGCCTCCTCTCCCCAACGTTTCAGTTCCGACGGAACATTAGGGGAAGAAGCAAAGGCCCAAACGACAGAAACGAAACGTCAGGCCATCTGAAAACATCGTTGGCGCAAGAGTTGGGAGTTGGAACTTGGTGTCTGCGCCCCACAGATTACTGTGGACAGCAGGCGCGATGACTGGGCGATTCCGTTGACAGTTCCCCACTTAAAACTGGTTTCCTATTGGACACATAGTGGAAATCTGGAGAGGCGACACTGTCGAACGAGGGGTCGACAATAGTTTTCGTCGAATAACCCATTACAACGTTAACCAAGTCAGTAGTTTTGTACATGGTAGACTCGCAACAGAAAGACGAGTCCATCGCTGTAAAGATCCTTTCATTTTACCCGCTTCCAATGTAGTCATGGCGGTTTGCGACGCTACAAATCCGTCGCAACTCGTAGATGTTTCAAAAATTAGGAGCACTATTGTATGATTATGTTAAAGCTGTTTAGGTAAGAGCTAAGCAGCGGGAGATGCAAAAATGAGAAAAAAAATGAGAAGATATGGCTGCTTGTGTACAATATGAAATGCAATTCGAAGAAAAGCCGAGCGATAAGCTATCGGAGCCTTAGCATGCCGTTAAAATACACACTTTATCGTCTTGAGAGGATCGGAATACCACTAAAGGTGCCTGGCACCAGAACTCAATATCGACCTTGTAATGTGCATATGATCTTTTAGTGAGATCCCATTTATCGCAATTGCTACCATCAAATTTCACTGAAATCTTGTGGCACTTATGTGTTATCGCGAGGTCACTCCTACTGAACTGCAGTGCTCAGATGTTCACCATGCCCACCACAATTATAAACAAAGTGAATCCATATGAAGGTCGGAATCAGCTGGAAACCGTTGACCCTTTATAAAGGCATGGTCCACGGTCAGAATTTGTTCGTTCCGCTCAGAATGAGATGAGCGAAACGTTCTTTCGAGACCTAAGAATGGCACAAACCCCTGAGCTCCCAGATGCCAATACCTGGATCACAAGCGCTTAGTTGGTTAGTTCAGTGACCTCTTCCCAGAGTATGCCTCCAAACGCTCAGCTCATGAGTGGAGTGTTTTTAAAGGCAAAATCCGGGATACACTCATGTCTTCCCTGTTCATATGCGAAGCAGTGGGTGGTAGTTGGTTCAATGTAGAAAAAGGAAGCATGGAAAACCGCGAAATAGGCCCAAAATAGGACCCCCATCTTCTTCAGTTGATTTCAAGCCACGGCTGGGGGTGTGACATACCGGACGAGTTGTATGCTACAAAATGACATGTCTAAAGATCCGAAGCAAACGTAGCAATTTTTTTTATAAATGTAGCATAAATTTCAATGATGAATGATGGAGATGAAAGCGAAGAGAAAGATGAATGAAGCGGACTACAACAAAAATATTGCCAAGAATCCCATCCAAATAATATGGACTATTGATTGATCGCTTATCGCCCTACGACACTCCAAGTTACAAAGTGTTCGGCGTTCTCTGTGGGACCAGTTTCCCCCGTGTCGCTGTGATGGTGGGAGGAGCGTGTCGCAGTAAGAGGAGCGTGTCAAAGTCCTTGGCGTCTAGCGCCTTAGTGACACATTTCGATGCAGGGACGTGGAGAGTGTTCTGCATTTGCGTTCCACGCACTTCTAGCCACTATAAGGGCAAACTAGGTCGGTCTGAGCCCGAACTTTGCCTTTAACATGGTAAAGGTAGAAAGATCGGCGAACTTTCTGGTCATATCTGCCCCCGAGGTTCCCGTCTGCGAATTGACTTCTAGGCCAAATCTGTTTCCGTTCTAAGCATTCATTCTCGAAACAGATTCGGTATTTCTTGCTTTGCTCTCTCTGTCTCTACACGACTAGAGAGAAGAGGCTTCCTTTATAGTTCTCGCTGGTGTCTTTTCCATTTTCTCACCCTAATCAGACCAATTCGCACGTCCACCTTCTTCTTTCAGCAAGACAACTATGCCAGCTTGAACCTGGGAAGTGCCCTCCACTTATGAAGGCTACTCTACTGCCATACTTTAGAGTCAAACTCCCTGATTTCTTCACTAAATAAAGCTTCTGCGATAGACGTAGGCGCAAGCACAGAACTTGTAGTCACTGGGCGCCATGACTCAACATGGCACAGGGGCCACGGGTGAAGTATTCACCATCTGCTCTGCCTATCACCGTACCCCTCGATCTCAAATCAGTGGTATTTCGCTTTGCTACTACGGGAGAAGGGGCTTATATTCGTCCTTGTTGACGACTTCTTCCCTTTTCATTCCAGCGTGACACTTCACTTTTCCGCTGTCACTTAGTGACAGTGACACATAACTTCGATCCCGGACCTAAGTATGTTCTGAGTTGAGGACGCAGTTCAATCCGAGTTTACAAAATAACTAGTGTTGATGAAAACCTCACCAAGAAATCAACAGAACCAAAGTACACAATATACTGAAGGATTTCTACTTCTTAGTTGTCAATTTGCCGATACTTACTTTTCTGTTAAATTTTTTTTTCTATCTTTCTTTGAAGTTTCTTCGACTGATCGCTGTTTCAGTGTTTTCGAGGCTTTACGGCCACGCGGCTTTCTTCTGGACGGTCTGTCTAGCCTGAACATCACTTGAATCTTGTTGTTTAGTGTCTCTTCAGTTTTCATGTACATAGACCATTGCACTTACGAGATATCCGACAGGGATGGTTCAGGCCTTTCTGAAAAATTAACTCAAAAGCAACCATCACCGTTGAGAATGGGCTTTCACTTTCATACAACGTTGTTTTCTTTTTCTCTTTTCCAATTTGAAACCTTCCGTCTGTCCTTATCGGTGTGTTATGTTTCCCTTTCATTGGCGCTGAATAAGGGTGGGCAGCCATTATTTCTTGGCATAAGGATAGCATCATAACTGGAACATTGTCATATCCAAAAGCGGCCGTGCACTCTAGAGGACGTATACATGCAGGGTGGGCAAAAAATGCAGCGACAAGACGACTTGGCCATAAAAAACGATCTTGCTGTCTATAGCCAACTTAAGAACACCACAGTGTTGATGGGAGCTCATTATACAGAGAGCAAGATTGCTCTTCCGAGGGTCGCTTTCTGCTTTGATACATGAATGAAGTTGTTTTAGAAGGTCACCGTTCCTATTGTGTAGGTAAGTAATATCGAGTAGATAGGTCGATGGCTTTTACGTGCCGCTGCTCAACCAATGGATGCTGCGATTTTGCTTGCAACCGGGTTTGTGTTTGGCACATTCAATACGTAGCATTTAGTATTTGGGTGGGAGGGATTCTGTTGGGACTTCGCCGATATGATGGATTCCGCAATATTCCATAGGCACCAAATTTGGCATTCGCACTGAGTATCGCCTGGATCACCTGTCGACCCTTTGATCATCGAATTGCTCGAGCGGGTGCCTGCGACGTCTCCATTCATCCCTGGCACGCCAAACAGTAGTCCAGTGAATCCTCCTCGCTCGAGGAACACGAAGTTTTTCTTTTATTTCGATTAGAGCCTTCGTGAAGAAGAATGACCATCGGGTCGGCGGTCGTCCAGACGCTTACTGACCGATTTCCCGAGGGGTGCGGTAAGAGCTGTGGTCCCACGGTCATCACCGAATTGCACGGCGTGTCCGGCCCACCGCTGATCATCGACTCCTTGGTGGAAATCAAGTCTCCGAAGCGTAGCATATTGCAGGAAAGACTGCAGAATCGAAGATGTGAGACGGAGTGGGAGGCAAAACTCTGTCGATGTTCTTGCACGGTCCCCATGCCGCTCGTTTCCTTCTGCTCAGCTCTAAAGCTAAGTCGTTCATTACGTTGATCTCCTGACCTAGGTACACGTAGCTGGAGCATTCGGAAATTATCGTTCCGTTGAGTGTGAATGGGAGATCAAGAACCAGTCCTTTTTCAGTGAACATCGTCATCGGTAGGTATAGCTGCAGACGAACTTTACCACTGGCGCACTCAAAATCAGTCAGCATTAGTTCTGCTTGCTCGATATTCGGCGTCATGGAATCGTCAGCAAAACGAAGGTGGTGTAGTTGCCGGCCGTCGACCTTCACTCAGTCTTCCCATTCCAGTTAACTAATGACATTCTCGAGAGCTTCGCCAAAGAATGGGGCGAGATGGTGTAGCCCTGCCGTACTCCTCTCTTGACGTCCTTGTAGAATGGTGAGATCCTGGTCGTAAAGTTGCTGTAGAGCTCACGAGGAATCCTTATGTACTGAGTAGGAACGCCCTGGCTTCAATGACCGCTTCTGTCTCCATAGAGTCGAAAGCCTTCCTAGTCGATGATCACGAAATTCATAGCTCGCTTCCCTGTAGCGATTGTGGGCTGTATTTTGATTATGATATAGCGGGTGGGTAGGGAACATATTTGGTGGGGGTCAGAAAGTGATTGCTAATGATAAGATTCGCAATCACTTTCTGACCGCGAGGCGCTGAAACGCTAATGTTACGAAATCCATAGCGCTCGTGTACCATAACTCACTCGAGAACAATGTGGTGTTACGAAATGACCTGCCGGTGACAAAAACCTAAACATTGGAACCCCCGCTGGAACATAAAATTAGGGTTCTGCTTTTTCATAGAGCTCGGTGAAGCTAAAAGGCAGCCAATTGAGGTGCTGGAGACAATGATTGGCAAAAAGGCAGACTACCTCAGAGACGAGAGATGATAGAACAAAACGAACGCGGAGAGAACAGCACACGAGAAACGAAGGCGGGATTTGCTGATTGTGGTGTTTATTGCGGACTTCCAGTGCGTCTACTAGGCACTTCTAACAGCAATACTGGCACGTCCGCCGTCCCCATGGACAGCATTACTCTCCTAACAAAGGTATCTAACACACAGTAGAATTGCCTCTACCTTCAGAGACTTAAATGACAATATTCACTGCAAATGCATCATAGACTGACGTTTGCACAAGAAGCTTTTAGACGACGTATACAATGATGCATCCAGACAGCTTAAAGACAGGTCTGCATTGCTACTGATAGCTGAGAATCCAGAGTTCCCAAAGCTGTTTGGTAATACACCATCATCTCCATCATGACTTACCGGTTTATCCTATCAGCACTCGAGTTCTGTATATAATGTCGTCCACTGCCTGGCCTGTTCACCACAACATCTCGCCGCTACATCAACACACCTACGCATCGACGGACACAACTACACAGTGCATAACGACAAAGCGACACCCATGTTTACGTTACAGAAGGCTAGGGTAAATCACAACCACAACATCGCCGAAACCTGTTATCATCATAACCAACCATGGGATTGACTCATCCAAACTGAGGGCCGCATGCTATCTTCCCCGAAGGAGTTGAGACGGGAAGTCTATTGAATTTTTTTCTGTCTTCCCGATCGCCCTGATAAAGTACCTACATTTGATGTATGCATGTAGGGTAAAAAGTAAAAATGCACTGAAAACAAGAAACAAGAAACTATATCAATCAAGTGAAATAGATTTAAAAGAATCCTTGAACCGCTAAGCTTCCTGGAAGCATAAGGATAAAGGATAAAAAGGATAAAGCATTTGACCGTTGATCCCAATCCCGTTGGGATGGCGTTGCATCGCTATTCCGTTACATCCATTGTACAGTTCGGCAGTGGCATATGAAGCGCGTTGCTATACAAATGACTTGCGTCGGCCAGCCATGTTCAGTCAGTGTTTTTTCCTCCAAGACAGGTCTGGTACCAATTAAACGACCCCCGTCGAAGGAATGAAGTCTGTTGGACCGGCATCACGACGCCTAACGATTTGGCATTCCCGGACCCTCGCGTAGTGCGCCGCGCCTACATTGTCACTAGCCACCTACTTCCGTCACCTCATCTGGACGCATATGCATTCGGATCAATATTCCTAAGAAAGCAAGCGAGCCCCCCCTCCTGCTATGCGCATTTACCCGCATTCACGTCCGTAACGGCCGTTTTGAGAAACCTGTTAACGCTTACCCGCAGTCTTTTGGACTCCAGTCTGTATCTGAACATTGACTTCTCGAGCATTCGAAGTTGGCACTCAATTGGGTTATCGCAAGAAAGAATCACAGTTATAGACAAGCAACTGATCGCTCAAGATTCATGATGCCTTCTCCATTTTTTTATGGTATCTTTATCACCAATCACCTTCTTTTTCACGATCACTGAAACGACAAGCGAACTTCATTGTTTATAAGGTATCGGCGAGTACAGACTTAATCACGATTTCAACTGCAACGCACGCTAATCCCTTGCGCCCCATAATGACTCGAAGAGCTTCTGGTGAAAAGGACAGTGTGCTTAGCACCTAGCGATGAATCATTCCGCCAGTAGAAAACAGATGCTGCGAAAGAAGGGTTGAGACTGCACATGATACGTACACGCGTGGAGTATCACGAGCAAGGATTCTTAAAACAGCCACCATCCGCCAGTCAATTACCTTCTCATTACATTATAAAAGCGTAACTTTTGTGTGTCGTTTGTTACTGTATGTGTGTGTCTGGCGTGTGTTTATGTAGGTCTCATGATGTGTCCGTCTCACCGCAAAATGCATGAGTGAGAAGGAAGCCCATCGGAATACACATCACCCGCCATAACAATCCGGTAGCTTCTTACAGAATTAATGAAATATCCCGTTTGATAGCGCAGGAATAGTTGTGAACTAAACAAGGCTAGCGGGCTACACTAAACACCAGCTTAAGCACACTCTCCGGTCTCATGCATCCATTGTCGCTTGACCAGCAGGGTCCGCTGGAGGGCAGTCGGACGGAGAAGGAGGATAGGAAGGCAATCGCTCGCGGCACTAAGTTTATTCAGAAAGCAAGCGGCAGTCTGCTATGGTTTTTAAACCTTCCACGCGAGGTTTGAGACCGTAACTGACCGATTTGCTCCAGTGATGACATGGCTTTCGGAGCATTCGTTGGAGTGGTGTATCACAGTTCATAGATAACACTGATTCTTCAATATTCATGATGCTCTCCAGTTTGTATTGTTATTTTATCCGATCGCCTTCTTTTACACACGATACTTACCTGAAGACAAATAGCGAATTCCATTTGTTAATAGGTTATTGGGAGTCACATGATTAAATCCCAACTTCACCCGCACTCTACCGCGCGCCATGAAATGAAGGCTCTGGTAAAAATGGACAGCTGGGTTGGAGCGGTTAGGTCACACTAGACGCAAAACCAGTGTCGCGAAAAAGGTGTTACTGACTGTCCGCTTGATACGCCCCGTGGAGTGAAGAGCTAAAGTGATGTCGATAAACAACGCACCATGCCTCGAATCCTTCTTTTATAAAGCGCTAACTCTTGTGTGTCGGTTTGTGCTATTGTATGTGTTGTGGCTGTGTGTGTATGTATGTACAGTCATATCCAAGTTGGGGTCGTGGGCACACGGAAGTGACGTGTACTTGATAGAAGTTTCGTGATAAAGCTTGTTGCCATCATGCTTGCTGATCATGGCATGCCCGCGATGTGTTGACAGCCCACTTTCTCTCACAGTACCCTCTACGCAAGTGCTACGTCACGTATGGTGCCGTACGCCATACCCCAATTACGATCTCGACTCGTAATGTGTGTCCGTGTCCGCAAAAATGAAGTGAAGTGAGAAGGAAGCTCATGGAAAACAAACCGCTCACAATCGGGACCGGCCCGCACAGATTTCGCGATATCAAGTTTTTGTTAAGCAGATAGTTGTGATAACACTTCTAGGGCTTAATAAACACACTAGCACACCTTCCGTTCTATTCGCATGCTGCCGTGGCAGCTGAGGCAGTGAAGAGTTAAGTGGAGGATGATGGAAAGGGAAGCGAAAAGTATCGCTACTCCTCATTATCTTGTGTATTGTGTCCGCCTTCTTACTGTTGAACATACTCCATTGTGTTGCATTACCCGTCACTGTTCCATTCGTAGGTGTTGGTGTCACAGGAGGAAGGGACCATAGCGGAGGATAGAAAGCTTGCGCAGGAAAGGAAGGTCGCGGCGGTTGACGGGGGACTAATCTGGTGTCAGTATAATTTGCGTTCGAATGATCTTTGATGCTCCTATGATCTCGAGGAAGTTAACGGCCGAATGGTAATTTGGGCTAAGGAAGACAAAATGATACTGAAAAGAATTGCATTATCTCAAATGTGTTGCTGAGGGATCTCTACCTTTTTACGCATATCACCGTTATCAGTTCTTATCAGCCGTTATCCTTTTTGTCCCCCACTAAACACGTTCTCGTCCCAACCTGCACATCACTCCATGGAACCAACGCCCTACTGCTGCTGAGAGTTATGAGTTTTGTGGAATTTGAGTTCTAGCGCCTTTTATCAGCTCTTATCAGTTGTTATGACTTCTGACTCCCCCAGAAGTGTACCCGTCCGATCCCCTACATCATATGTCGGAACCAACACCTCACAGCAGCTGGAACGCGAGCGGTGAATTTCGTAACACACACAGACAGACATAAGGATAAAGGAAAAGGATAAAGCATTTGCCGTTGATCAATCCCTTTTTGGGATGCGGCACGCATTCTATACTCTAGATCCGTGAGTTGGGGTAGGCGTGTCACCGGAAGTGACGTGCACTTGATATGAGGTATGCGGATAAGCTGCTTATAACACGCATCGCTGGATATCAGCGAAGCGTGCTGGCAGCAGCTTACCCACACATTTCTATCAAGTGCACATCACTTCCGGTGACACGCCTCCCCCAACTTTCGGATACCGACTATACTTCCATTTGTACATTCGCAGTGGCTTTTGAATGCGATGTGGCCTATACAATGACTTGCGGGGTCCAGCCGATGTACAAGTCAGTGTATTTTATTTCGAGACAAGTCTGGTACCAATTAGCCGACCTCGGAGGGATGGAAGGCTTGGTTGGCCCGGGGACTCACGACCCAGGATCTGATCCCTGGACCGCTCACGTGGTGAGCGCGCCACTTGTCACTACACCACTTCCGCCCACAAACAGACATAGTGCTTTATATATGGTAGTATTATATAATTCGCTATCCTTATCCCAACATTTGAAGAATGTTGTTGGTTGTTGTTCACAGACACCAGTTTGGATCCGCACTTCACCGCGTGTTACACAGAGTTTGCATCAGCAATAGGGCGGCTCACGATACAGTCAGCTAACGCATTTCACAAAACAAAAAGTTTCTGCTGGATTCTTTGGTGGTGTGACCCATCGAACTTGGTCGTACGCGCGACAGCGTGCGGACTTGAACCGCTTGTGAGATAGCTTGTGTCACGCTCACTGTAAGAGACAGTTCAACGACCACGGGTAGCGTAGGCAATTCCTTAGTTCCGACGCGTCCGTATACCGCAGGTCAACGCTGAGCAATGCTTTCGAGAAGCTTTCTATTATAGCATTGCGTTAATTTCACGGACAGTACACATGACCCATAATCAACTCAATTTCCTATGCAGTTACTCATTACGTTAACTATATTGCCTAACACTGTAAAAGTATCATGTTAATCATGAGGCTCTAGAGATACACCAATCTTCTCACTATCAGTACATCGGAAGTCTCGTTCAGCATTGATGAAGCAAAATAGAAACACCAACCGCCCCTTGACCACTTGAATAAGAACATGTTGCTAGTAAAATGAACCCTACCAGCGTGATATCAATTACCACACCCAGTACCTAAATCAGAAGATATTTCCATTGGATGGTAGTGTTATTGCCATTTAGCAAGCACATCGTTTACAGTCCTTCTAGGCATCCGATTAGGCCGTTCTACGGATATGACGTGGCGGCGGACCACTTGATAGAAATAGTGGGAATAAGCAGTTTCAGCCTGCCATGCTCCAGCAAGTATCTTGGAAACGGATTTTCTATCAAGTGCAATGGCTGCCACGTTAATTCCGTAAAGCTCCCTAATCAGATGGCTAGATATGGACTATATTCGCGTTTTGCTCCCACTAATACGAAATCCTCATGCCAAGTGTCATAGGTCGTGGGGTATCGCTGTCATCGACAGCAAAAAAGGGTTCCGCGATTTGAAGGCCAAAGTCGGGCTCGATTTTGCGTATTATGGCTCCTAAAACTGAGTTTTGGGGGTGCGAAGTGGAACGACAGTGAAGAAAAAACGAAAAGGAAACGTCAAGAAGGCTTAGTACGGGACCCTCCTCTCCAACAGCAGCGACGAAGGTGGGCGTAGCAGAGGGCAATGTCCGGACGAGTTATCCGGACATTGGTGGTATCAAGCCAGCAACCAATAGGGGAATCAGTAGACCTTAGTCAGCTGATGTGTGATTGGTTGAGTTTGCTTCGGTTTTATTTTACTATTTGTTCACTTCTTTGTCTTAATTTGATGTCATCGGTGATTTCTTCATTCTTCATTGTCTTATCGCTCTTTAGCGCCATTATTTGTGAAGTTCGGCTTGGCTGATTGGCTCGTAGAAATTTCACATTGTTTTTGAATGTCTACCAGTGGTGGAGGTTGCAATACTTGTCTTTTCTTGTTTTTAGGAAGTGTGCTGTGAGTTTCCAAAGAAGCTGTTGGATCCATCCGATTGCTTGGGCATTCGAGCGTTTGCTGGTACCCATTCATTTATTTCGCCATCTTCTTCATAGCGCTGGCAAGTAATTCTTGCAAAATTGCAAGACTATTAATTGACGGTATACGTTCAAGGCTTATATCAATTATTCCTTCATTTATTTTTTATTTGTTTCATTTTTAAATCATTTAGTTCATCTATCTTTTTTAGCATGACGTTTGCACTGAAGAATTTCTTATGGTTCCTGTCAACCAGTTAGTATAACTTATTTCAAGTGATGAGCTCCATGCGCGATAAGAAGAACGGGTACTTTCTCTTTGTTACTATTATCAGGTTTCCGATTACGACCATGAATACTGCGCTTTTCACTGTTTGGTGCGGTGAACAGCAGTTGTCCAAAAGCAAGCTCGCATCCATAATCGCAAATTGAGAAAAACCTTGACAATGACTGCTTACCTTTATCTCTGCCTGTTCGTCTCATTTTTTTCAAAGTTGGTTGTGGAGAGACGTTTTCCTATGGTCCCTGAGCAAAGGGCAATGTAGGAACGCGAAGGATGCAGTGAAATGCTTCAAGGACATACATAAGAGAGGTTGATCCTGAGAAACTTTGTGCTTGTTGGGCCGAGAAGAAAAAAGAGAAAAAATCTCAGGCTTTGCTTCTTAGAGGCCAACTACATGTGAAAATACCAGGTCAAATTCACACCCTGCACAAAGCGGATACCGACTGTAGGTTGTCAACCCATTTTAGCTTTCAACAGCAGCTACTGTCCAATCTCAGGATTTCCCGCCAAGGGAGGGGATTAGTATGTGGGGCAATAATAGGCTTCAATACAAGTACAACTATAATAAATGTCTACGATTAGCCACGCATAAGTAAGGTAGGGGAACATTTTCATTTTCAAGAAAGGGAACAAAAACAAAACATAAAAATTGTTAGTAAGGTAACTTTGGTACCATGGTTTAAATCTGACCTGATTCGATCCTGCGTTAGCGAACAGACAAGTAGGATCATCGTGTGGAATCATAGACGATGAGTGCACATGAGTGTGAGTCTTATTCTGTCTGAAAACTCGATAAAGGTCAAGCGGATCTAAAGGCACATCAAAGTGATAAAGTTGGATGAATGATGAAGGGATGAGACCCCGTAACTGTTTTACCCTGAATGAAACCGGTATATACGAAGAATACAGATTGCAAACTCTCTCAGTAAAAAGAAAAATTAAGTCATACATATGACTATAACATAAAGGACTTACCAGCCAACTCATTTTTGAGTGTCTCGCACTCTTCGATGATTTGTTGGGCAAGGCTTTCACTCGGACTTTCCAGGTTCGTAACACCGTCAGGATATTTTTTGTAGAATGCGGCTCAAACATGATACACTTCACAGAATTTTTTCGTACCTTAAAAGTACAATATCATTTAGAAGAATGCGATATAGAAGTGAAAGAAAATGTGAAAAACTAAAATTTGCGTTGGTCTTTGAATGAAAGAAAACTCAAAATCGAGATTTAATTGGAATGAATAGGATCGCGCCGATACGTAGATAGCTGAACTGTTTGTTAAAGAAGCAAGAATTCAAAGAAATCCTAATTAAGCGCGAAAAATCCCATCTCGTTTCCGTCTGGTTCACATTTGAGTAACAAGCAAGATACTTGAATAATTGGAACACTGCAATCGAAAAATAACAAAGCCTTAATATAAACCAGGTTCGCTCACTCGTTCATCGTATTCGGGCTTCGTTCCAGTCGTGAGGAGCTAGTGGCTTGTTCGACATACCAATCCTACCTAAACTAATTTTTGATGCATGATGTTTTATCATTATCGGTAGTTAATCCAATGCATCAAAAGGGAAACAAAAACCGCTAAGAAAAACAGGAAGATTTTGCCAAAATAATGCTAGAAAGAAACAGGGAGAAAGAACTATAAAACCATCTTATTGGCGTCACTCCTTATTACTGCGCCTTTCGAATTCTGAGTGTAGAAACATCTCTACAGGTGCGCAACTAAGACAGACATGACCGAAAGAGTTGGTTTGGTCAACTAATCCCGACCTTTGCCTCTAAGCAGAGGAGGAAGGCAAAAGGAGTTGACTCACTGACACGGGCGCATTTACTTAGATAGCGAAAAAAGGATGTTAAAGAAGCGCCAGCTGTCGGCGCCGTATAAAAAAGGACTCTCCTAGACAAGCCGGTTCTGCTTTCTGCTTCCTGCTTTCCGCTTCGGCCTTTTACTCTTCTTCCTTATTCATTATATCATTTTCTAGTACATTGATTAGGTTCTGCCTTGAACTGAAGGTAGAAGGTGGTAAATACAAATAGCTTGAGGAATACGCATGGCAGGAGGAGGAGAAATCGGTCTATGGTGCACCGAAGACGAATTCGGCCTACAGCGTTCAACGACCAAAGCGATAGTCCAAATTAGCGCAGACAAGGACTCACGGAACAGCGAAACATGCCACACAATCTTAGTGCAGAAAGTTGGCCAACTCAACATCGCGAACGGACAAGGACCATTCAAAACACTGCGGCACGAGCTTCGCTCGACTCGCAAGGGACATCAGTCAAGAAAGAGAAAAATTGAAGAAATCACTTCCAACTCTACCACCTCTGGAAACCTCTACGACAAGATTGTTCTCCTTACGCGTGATGTCATTTTTTGTACTCTGATATAATAAATATGATATAAATTCTTTATAATCTTCAAAATGAATCGTCCTCCGACAGTCCCATAGTGGGCAAAAAGTGGGCAAAATTCAGAAGCGAAGGTCGAAAGTTGCGAGGTGCAACACCTTTTGTTGCGTCGTACCCTGCGATTTCTTTACGCGATCCCACCATTACTTGTCGCGATAACGTTGTCAGCCACAAAGCTGTTATCGCGATGGCAACGAATACCTCGTCCTAATGGAGCCCGAGGTCGTCGACAACATCTCGATGATCACCTGAAAGTAATCAGAGACCTGCTGACCTCTCTCTGCACTCTGCACTAGATTATCTTCACCAAGCAGCGCACAGAAAAAAAGAACTTCAACGAAACGGTCCCGAGAACTCTGCAGTCGATCCAAGGTAGAGTCGAACTACTCCAGAATACTGTGCGAGAATTGTCCCTTTAGAACCGACTCTGTTTCCCCGGACAGTATGGTGCGCTCTGGCATCAACAGCGCGAAGTAAACGAGGAAGAAATCGAGGTGGGGGAAAGCGAGCCGGTAGAGTAGCTCAGAGAAATGCGAGAGCAATTAGAAATAGCGATCTTCAGTGGATAGCCGAATCCATCTAATATAACGTGAGAAGCCGTGCGAACCTTGACCGTTCCGAGGACTGATTTTCCGTCATGAAGTGGAAAAATGCGGTGTACCTTCTATTAGCTGGCGGAGAGCGCTACAGCAATTCTCGTACTGCAGGAAGCAATGGTGTGAGCAACCGATGTTTTTTGTCTTGAATGGTCGTGTGTACGAGGAGTACTATGTTATAAATACGGTACTCGGTGTTTCCACTGCGGGGAGTCAGATCATCATTCTGCATTATGCTGTGCGCCTGACCTAGCCCATGAGATAGAACTCGAAGTCGATGGTCTTAAGGAGAAACTTCCAAGAATGCTAAGACAGCACAACGAACTTCAAATAAATATCGACCAGCTTGTCCAGGGAAACTAAATCCTCTAGGAGCGGGAGTATCGCTGTCAGAGAGGGAAAAAATGGTTTAGCGGTTCAAGCGCAGGAGACAGGCAGAAGGAGTTGACTCATTAACACGTGCGCATTTACTTAGATAGCGAGCAAAGGATGTTACAGAAGAGCCAGCTGTTGACGCCGCATAAAAGGGGACTGTCGTATACAAGTCGTTTCTGCTTCCTGCTTTCTGCTTTCCGCTTCTTCCTTCTACTCTTCACCCTGGTTCATTGCATTCATTTTCTTGTTCATTGATTGAGTTGTCCCTTGAATTAAAGGTTGGCGGTGGCGAATGAAAAAAGCTTGAAAAAGACGTCCGTTCAATCCGTGTGGCAGGAGGAGAAATCGATTTATAGGGATTTTTCTTGCCGTTTTTAAAAGTGTGAGATTCAACGCATCAGTTCTGGTTGAATTTTTTTTGCCATCGTCTACGTTTTGCACGCAGCTAGGAGGTAGGTTCTTTGCGCTAACCAAAAAAAACTGTGAAGTTTGCTTTAGGATGACGTCTCCCACCTTTTCGAGCCTTGACACATTGACGACAACGCAGGAGACATACATCCCGCGCAATGCAGGCCATGTCGTACCATGCGGGATTTAGATATTTCCCCCGCACCCAATGCACTAAACGCGGACGCATGATTTTTTCAAAAGGTTCTAGTATTTATTTCATGGAAGAGACCTCGACGTAGTTACAAACATAGTGGCCCTAGAATAGTCATGTATGCTTTTCTTTGGAGGGGGATTTTTGAACCATACGGGATCTTGAGTTCAGTAGTTTTTCTTGACTTTTTCTTTTTGTGGATGCGAAGATTTAAATAATACTGGAAGTAGATACGGAACCTTAGAGATGAAAACATGTGTGTTTTGATTGAAGTATTCGACGTAAAATTGCTTTTAAGGTCCGTTGCAGCTAGTTCTGAAAACTTTCGCTTTTCATTGTTATTCCATGTCTTTCGTTCTGAAGTCCACTACTTTACCCCTGGGTAGGATGTGTTTTACCATACCAGGCTTGCTCCTCCCGCTATCGCGCGCATCACAATGTAGTGAGGAACCACGGAATGTAGCATGACTTACTCCATTAACAACCTCACTATTGAATGTGTTACACCTTCTTCTTCCCCTTCTCTCCGGCGCATGACAGCATCATATTCTCCTTTCCTTTTTCCTCTCCCCCACTTCCCTTCCTCTCTCTCCCCCTCCCCTTCTGCTTTCCCTTTACCCTCTACCGCCCGCCGACTGCGGCTGGCCCGGCAGCACCATGTAGAATGAGGCTAATGGTAAGTGTGCTCGATAGGTGTTTTTGTAGCCATTTTGGGTGTATTACAATCACCACATCAAGCTAGAATAATACGTCAACATGAATATAGATCTCACTCTTGAAACGGTCGCTCTCTCTCAATCTCTTCTCCTTCACCTCCCCGCTCCTTATACCCTTCTCTCCGGCGCATGAAAGCGTCATGTTCTCCCTCCCTCTCTGCTCTCCCCCTTCCCTCCCTCATTCTCTCTCTCCCCCTCCCGCCTAGCCTCCCTTTACTTACTCCCTTCCCTCTACTCCCTCCTTCCTCCACCCTTCCCCCCTCATCCGGCTGCCACGGCAGCACCATGTAGAATGAAACTGAGTAGGCCCGATCGATGTTTATATAGCCGCTGTAGGTGTTATCGTGATCATTACGGCAACATCTCAAAGTGTTGCCCTTGGTCCCTGGTTTTGTGAGCGGTTGGTCCGGACGGACAGAACGACACACACACACTGACAAACCGACACACCAAAGTTCTGGTTTATATAGTAAAGTGGTACTGATCTGGTTTTGTATTGATCATTATTCATGTACTTACCAGTTTAGCAAAGCACGCATCCGCCCGCATCATATTGTGGGCTTCAATGAAACTGCAGAACCTGTAGAATATTAGGTCACATGGCTGAGAAATATCACTGAGGTGCTTTGAAAAATGCTCCTGTTAAAATGCAAAGGCTGTCCAATTCCGCTGAAGACTATCGCGTATGGTACACGTAGCATGCGGAATGAAATGGCTTATCACGACGTTGTAAACATTCAGCATTAATATCGAGTTTGGATGATTTAGCGGACTATTCAATCTGCAATTAACCTAGCTCTGATGATAACTTGTCATTGGTCCAGGTTCAGATAGTTGAGAGTTGCACAGTTTGGTGGAAGGTTAGATATGAAACATATTCAAGTGCTAAGAAGCTAGTTTAGTTCAACTTATCGTCAGTGCACGCTCAATTGTCGCTACTCTTACCGGCACAGTTACCGTTCATTACCACTCTCTGTCATATACCATTAAACCTCTTCGCCGCTATGATCGCTTGGCAGTATTACAGTCGATATCCGAAAGTTGGGGTGGGTGTGTCACCGGAAATGACGTGCACTTGATAGAAGTGCGTAGATAAGCCGTTGCCAGCATGCTTTGCTGATAGCCAGCGATGTATGTTGGAAGCCGCTTATCCACATAGATTCTATCAAGTGCAACGCACTTTCCGTGTGACACGCCTACCCCAACTCACCGATATCGAGTATAACTGCAACAAAGTTGGAGTGTTGCATTCAACTCAAATTCAGGACTTCTTTATCAGCCATTATCGATCGTTATCACTTCTGGTCACTCACCATTCGTGTTCTCGTAAATTTCTCCGTACCATCCTACTATATATCCTACTACCAGCTTTGCTCCGCCCGGTATCGCGCGCATCACATGACCTAAGCTTCCGCGGGCTCTCCAGGTTTCATCACACATAGCCCTGTAAACACTGAGCATTTCTCCTGAATTCTTATATTTAGCGGTGAATAGGGTTATGCTGTTAGCCTCAAAATTAGAATGAAACATGCTCACTTATAATAATTGGGCTTCTACAATTATCTTTCTTCTACAGCGTTCGAAATGCCTAAGGTTTCGGTCATTGAGTGAATTCTGGTCTCTTTGGTATTAGATCAACAACGAAATGTACCATTCGCCAAGAATCTGCTCAAGCTAGGCTGATTTTATCGATGGAATGTCCAGGTCCCGCCCACCCCCCCTCCCCATAATACCCGAGTAAGAACACTCTAGTTCTAACGTGGACTGCGCAACCGCATTGACGTCTTTTGCCTTCAAAGTTTCCTTATCATCTTCTATCAATTGCTATTGTCTTTGTCACCCATCACAATGTCCAGGTCCACCCCACATATCAAAAGTGAAAGAGAAAAGAAACAAAGAAAAGTAGCTAGCGAGTGCACATGCGCGTGAAGCATCAAACGCATAGATCTCGCTCCAACTCGTCCCACGGTTTCCGACACGCGGCATGCCGCACGTATGTCGCGCGGTGATCCTCCATAAACTCGACTCAAACCACACAGCCATAGCCACCCTCCTGAAATGAATTCGACCTTACTGGATGGTTGTTTATCTACTGGTGGGACAATGTTATCACAATCACGATTCCTCTCGCCTCTAGTCGACCATTTTGCGGACGGACAGACAGACGTGCATACACACAAACAAACCGACATACCAAACGTCTGGTTTATATAATGATTCTACTATATAATCGGCTAAGCGGTTGTGTGTGTGTCTGACCGGAAATTCATAACTTCACCCCCTTTGGACCCAGAGCGCTCAAACTTCTAGGATAAGCGGGAAGTGATAACTACTGATAAGAGCTGATAACGGACCTCAAAATAATGATGTCACCAATTTCGTTGCCCCGTTCGCGTTAACATGGGAAAGTTTGTACTCATGTATGATATGTGGGGTGAAGCGGGGACCAAGAAGTTGAGTGAACAAATGCGGTAGCAACTGATAAGTACTGATAACGGGCGTCAAAGTGTGGATACTACCAGTTTCGTTGCGGCCGTCGCGGTTACATTGTAAACTTGGCTCTCACATATGGTATAGGAAATGGGACCGGAACACAGATAGCGGATGATCAGAAGTGATAACAAGCGATAACGGTTTATAAGGAAGTTGGGATGTTGAGTACTGCTAATTTCGTTGCAGCCTTCGTGGTGACAGTAAATATTAGCTCCTACACGCTGCGTGGATTTTGAGACCGGGACACCGATTGCGAACAGTATGAGCTGATAACAAATGACAAGGGATGATAAGACCGTCTGAATGCAGGTTTCTCCAACTTTGTTTATCACTAGCAAGCGACCAAGGTGGCGAGGGTTGAATGTAAGTAACAAAAAGTAGTATGAGCGGCAACTGTACTGATAAAAGTAGCGACAGTTGAGCGTACACTCAGCTAACCAAACCAGGTCCCTAGCGCGTGAATATGTTCCATTCTTACCTTTTCATCTAGAGAAGCAAAGAAAGTTGAGCTGCTCAACTTGGACCAATAGCGAATTTCCATTATATTTCTATCTTCCATCAAAGAACGATTACATGCTGATTGATTGGTTATATTTCACTTACACACCGGTTCTTCAATTGTGGAAATTCTATAAACCGCTAGATCATCCGAGCTCGATATAAATGCTTAATGTTTACGAAGTCATGATCACCTCACCTGTATCACCTGTCGTCCCGTTGATCGTCGATTTGCTCAAGCGGGCGCCAGCAACGTCTCCATTCGTCCCTGTCGCGTGCTAGAGTGGTCCAGTGGATCCTCCTTGCTCGAGGGACACGAAGTCCATCATTCCTTTCGTTCAGAGCTTTCGTGAAGAAGTCTGACCATCGGGCCGGCGGTCGTCCAGGTGTTAGTTTGACGCCCCGAGGGATCCAGTTGGTAACCGCTCTGGTCCGACGGTCATCGCAAAATCGCATGACGTGTCCGGCTCACCTTATCTTCAATTCTTTACAAAACCCCACCCCCCACCAACACACCACCCCACCACCCACCCACCCCCCAAACCAACCCCCCCACCCAACCCCAACCACACCCCCCCGACACATACCGCAAAAAAAACAAAACAACCACAATCCACCCAAAAACAAACCACAAACACCCCCAACAAGATATAGGTGTTCATATTCAACGTCTCAGTGGCAATACCAACCAGATTCGTAGAAACTGCTCTGATCAACGGTTTAACATCAAAACGCAACAACCTTCGCATACGTTCAGGAAAACCACCGTACTATCTATAGATTCATTGCAAACAGGCAAGAAAAGTTCCCCGATCTTCAGATCGCATTGGCCGTACATTCAGAACTACTGATTCCATCATGCGTCATGCGTATCTCAGGGTTACCATGCACCTACGCTCGTCCTCATGACACCAAGCAAAAGAGCGTAAAATTGGATAAACTGACGTATGCTCGTCCTCCGCCTGCGCAGCAGTTCAAGTGACTACTGAAGGCCGTCAGGTAAGATGCCAAAGGAAGAGGAGAAAAAATCCAATGCCGGAAGAATGAAGAGAACAGTAGACGGCACAGGAGCCTGGATGTGTCCGATATCTCTATAACATCCCAATCTATGTTATTGATAAAGACATCACAAAAAAAACAGAGCGAACAACTCGTTCAAATACAACTGCTTCAGAAACTCCTGGAGCTAGCTGTCCATCGTGACTATTAGATTATCATCTCCTACGACTTAAGGTTAGCATGCGAGCACTCGGTGAATAGATTCGTAAAAAAAAAAATCCGCTTTGAGCGTTGAAATGAGGGCAAATGACAGAGAAGACAATCCGTAGTTCTCCTCAAACCTCACAGTCTCTCGTTAGCTTCCAGATCAGTCAGACCCCTTACCGGAAGAGAATACGAAAGCAGCAGCATTCCGCTCCGCTCTGCTCGCCATGTTCAGCGTTATACCACGAACGATTGATAAGTAAAGCCACAACCGAACATATGTGCTAGTTGCCACCACCACGAGCTTCCAGACTTCATACTCCCAATGTACTTCACATCAGTATGAGCGCATGACGAGTTCTAGATGAGGCGAAGCACGCTGAAGAGTTTGGGCGACCGAATGGTGATCGCAATCAACTGCGGAAAGCTGCTCACTGCACATCAGAATGATGACGACCTAGAACTGTAGAATGAGATGAGCATCGCCCTAGCGTCCGGTAAAAGTTGCTGGATAAAAAGAGCATACACGGAAGACTCTTGATGTACTGAGTAGGGACGCCACCCATGGTTCACAAAGGCTTCGACTGTAACCAGCTATCTGTATCTCCTCCAGAGTGAGAATAAGTGAGAAAAACTGCATATGTACTGAACCCCCGTGCAACTTCAATGAGTCTCGCGAAACCGTGTGGGATATGGTCGACTCGTCAACTGAACCACCAGACCTCTTGAAACTCATGCCTTTGCTCACGCGATATGGATTGTACTTCCATACCTGATATTCCGCGCCCGATCCTGTTAATGAATGAACATCGTCTGTGGAGAAAGACTTGTAGAATTAAGAGCTAGCTGGCAGATTGGGCGATCGTTGCCATGTCTGTTCAAGTAATCCACTCATTTTTTTTTTTTTTTTTTTTTTTTGTTTTTTTTTTTTTACTTGTACAGCTAACAGGTCGCTGCTGGTTTTTGTCCACCCGGCAGTGGGTACCCTTGCATTCCGCAGGTAGAGCAAGCGTGGTAGAAGTCGAGCGCCACAGTTCTGAATGATAAACTGCGGTAGCGTTTTCATTCAGATTTATCCGGTTTTCACACCCTAGTCGAGACCGGGCGTGTACAATCTTTCACTTTGACTTGAGGCGTCGGACTTCGAAGAAAGAACATGAGGGGCACCACGTATTCATACCTCTTTAGCGGTTGATAAGATAGGCGATTTGCATGGCTATGAAGAGATCCGGTAGATCAGTGGATTGAGTTCCCCATTGCGCTTGAGATGCAGCAACTGTCCAGTCTGGACGTCGGAGAGGCAAGGTCATTGGTCTTGTGACTGCATAGGCTTCGGCGGGTATTTTCTGTCCTGGGGCTTCGCTCTCTGAACTTTCTTCTCGCGCTCTCTCAAACACGCGATCCAGCAAGTGCGAATCTTTGCGCGAACGGATCACGCATAAGGCTAGCGACTCCGCCGGAGTAGAAACTCTTGGAACAACAGCCGCACGTCGGTCCGGCAACCTTCAGTTCGAAAGATTAATCTCGGTATCACTCGTAATGGAATTGTCTCATTCACAGTGACTCCCAGTCAAACGCAGGTAGGGAGCTTTTGGACTGTGATTCCGAATGGATGGTGTTGGTCGACATGATAAATGCGACAGTTCTCACCCCTCTCCATTCATTCCATTCGCGCTGCAGTTACCGATATGACAAGTAGTATTCAGTTCGTACTTCTTCTTGGCATCGCTTGCATTGAAGTCGTCCGACGATGACCTGAAGAGTATGATCTTCGCCTGTAGAAGCTATCGGCATTCATATAGAAATAGATTCGTTGTTCTTCTCGTACGTACGCTGGATGTTTGGTGCGTAGCGCAGACAAGATTGTCAAAGAGGTAAGTTGAACCCACTCTATCCTCAGTTCTACTAAAACGTCCAAATTACGGATTGCGGTAAGAGCTTTCGTAACAAAAAACGCTTTAGGCCGAAGAATCGGTGTTGAACAGAGGCACCCACACCCCACCCCACGCCAACCCTAACCAACCGCCAACACAGCCTCTGCTAGTGCATCGTTCCACAGAAACAGTCTTTCTCCACGTATCAAAACGCGTGTAGGCGTGACGCGGTGCTTCATCGTCTAGGATCAGACTCCGGCATGACGTCGTAACTGATCTCCTGGCCTGCTATACAGATCTTCGAATAGTGAAGCTTCGGAATGCAAGCCAGTTTCGAGCCTGAAGAGATACAGATCAGCTCAACATCTTAGTTCATATATTCCGTTTAGCGAAGCCTATCGCCACTGAGGATTCCTCGCACCACTGCCTCTCACCGAGCGACCTCCTACCAGCTGGTCCCGCCCGTACCTGGCCCCTCAAGTTTCAGGGGAATGAGGCCCCATCCATATTGCTGTCGGCTAATTGAAGGCCACGAGTACTCTGGCCCGTACTATCTGTACAGTGCGGAATGCATTAAAGTAACCTAAGTAGTCAGTAGTTAGCCACGCTATCCTGGAGCGGAACTAGGGGCTTAGTTTTTGGAGGCGGTCCCGAATCGCCTCCCATTTACTTCCCAGTCACTTGAATGCAAGTTTTTGGCTGTGCCGACATGCAGGATACCAACCGCACACACACAGAGCGCACCGCACACGCAAGCATGCATGGATGCGCCTGAGTGAAGACAGTTGGTATGAATCAACACAGCGCTACAGAAACAGGGAGTCCTGGGGTCGCGCCACGTAACCTCACCACCAACCGGCTCGAGATCTTTCAGTAAAGAGGCCCCTCAGTGAAAGAGATCCGTGGACGAAGTCATGATAAGTGCAATTTTTATTCCGCATGCATTACGCAACACTCTTCAGCAAAACTGGACAAGCTTTGAAATTCATGTGACACGTCTTCCAAACATCTTACTGTTAGTATCTCAGCCACCTGACCTGCAAGCTGTCCAGTTTCACTAAAGCCTACCATGTGGTGTGCGCGGTTGCGTGCGGAGCTCAACTGGTATAATTTAATGAAGTGATATGTAATCTAGGCGGCTAGGCGTTGTGTGTGTGTCTGACCGGAAATTCATAACTTCACTCAATTTGGATCCAGAGCGCTCAAACTTCTAAGATATGTGGAGGGCTGGACCAAATCACTGATGATGGGTGGCGAGAAGTGATAACTACCGATAGAAGCTGATAACGGACGTCGAAATGTTGATGTCATCAATTTCGTTACGCCGTTAGCGTTGACGGTGGAGAGTTTGCACTCATGTATGATATATGGGGCGAAGCGGGGACCAAGAAGTTGAGCGAAAGAATGTGGTAGCAACTTATAAGAACTGATAAAGAGCGTCAAAATGTTTACATCACCAGTTTCGTTGCGGCGCTCGCGTTTTCATTGGGCCTTAGCTGTCACAAGTGATGTAGGGTATGGGATGGGAACACGGATACTGGGTGATCAAAAGTGACAACAACCGATGACGGTTGATAAGCAAATCAGGATTTAAAATACCGCTAATTTCGTTGTAGCTTTCGTGGTGACAATGAATATGAGCTCCTACACTTTGGCTGGAGGGTGGGACGGAGACACCGATTGCGAGCAGTATGAACTGATAACAAATGGCTAGGAATGATGAGAGCATCTGAATAGAGGTCTCTCCTACTCCGTTGCAATTAGCACTGGCAACCGGTCAAGGTGGCGAATATTGAGTGTAGGTGACAGAAAGTGGTGTGGGCGGCAACGGCACTGACAAAAGTAGCGAAATTGAGCTGCTCTGCTGAATTAAACCAGGTTCCTAGCACGGAATATGTTCTATTCCTGCCCTTTAATCTAAAAAGCAAAGAAATTTGAGTCGCTCAAATATCTGGACTTGGACTAATAGCGAATTTCCATTATATTTGCAATTTCCATCATAGCTAGGTTGGATACTGATTGATTGGTTATATTTCACTTACACACCTATTCTTCAACTGTGGAAATTCAATAAAACGCTTAATCATCTGAGCTCGATACCAATGCTGAATGTTTACGAAGTCATGATAAGTACCATTTTCATTCCGCGTACTACTGCGCGCATTACGCGACAATCTTCAGCGAAATTGGACACCTTTTGAACTTCATGTGACACATCTTCCGAAACATCTTACTCTTAGTTTATCAGTCACGTGAAAAGCCCACCATGTAATGCGCGCGCTTGCGTGCGGAGCTAAACTGGTATGTAAGAGCCAACTACTGTTACTGCGAGGACCGCGACGAAACTGGTGGTATTCATACACTGACGCCCCCATCAGTTCTTATCACTTGCCACCACTTTCTTTCACCAACTCTCATGGTCCCCGCCTCATCCCACATTGTATGCATGGGTTCAAACATGTTATTGCCAATGGGAGGACAGCAACAAAACTGGTGACTTTTGCATTCCGGCGAACGATGTCATCTCTTATCACTTGCTATCACCCCGTTTCACAGCACATTACACTTATGAGTAGAAACTCTCCACTGTCAACGCGAACGGCGTAGCAAAATTGGTGATATGAGGTATCCGATGTTCGCCATCAGCTCTAATCTGTAGTCACTCCCCGTGGATGTGGATGTTCGTGTCAGGCCCCCTATACCACCTGAAAGTTTGAGTGCTCAGGGATCAAAAGAACTGAAGTTGTGAATTCCCGGTCACACACACATAACACACAACCACTAAGCCGATTATATACACACACAACCGCTTAGCCGATTAGATATAGTGGGATCACCCAAAATATGCTTGAACGACTTGAGGCGGCCGCACGCAAAAGCGCCCCGGTCCCGCGTGGCCAAAAATGCCAAAACTCGCGTTGTCGTCCACGTGTTGAAATAAACTAGTTTAACCAACGAATCCGCACGGTTTTCGTCCTCCAGGTCCAATTAGTGCAGTAAGGAGCGGAATCAGCTCATGATATAAACAATTCGTTTAGTCCCATGTACGAAAAATGTGCTGTAGATAGCGATAGTAGTTTAGAAAGCTTGTGTAGAGAGATGGCGAGGTCTTGAAGGTGGCGAGGGTGGTTGTTGGATGTCGACCGTTGTTAAACTTAGCTGAAAGATTTGGCAGAACAAATGTGCTCAAAACTATCAAGAAGGCTTTTAACGAAAAAAGCGTGACTGTTTTGCGATCGCCTGTCACGCGGCTAGGTTGAAAAGTCCGGAGGAGTAGATCAGGGGTGCAAAAAAGCCGTTTTGAAGAAGCGTTTGACCTTCATCTATTTTCTTTGATCCAATCAAGGCGACTCGTTTTTCGTTGTAATTGTAACTTACAGTGTACAATGTATTCCTGGGCCGAGCATATGAACCTCGGCCAAGTAGGTCACGCCTATTGGGTGAAGCCGATCACGGATACAACCACAAAACTAAAGGTGGAACTGCACAGAAAGAATGTGTGCCGTTTTTCCCACGGTGTGCGTAGGCGGAACTCTTCCAGCTCATACCAAACTATTGAAACAGTATTTTTAAAAAGGTGTTAAAACACCTCAAAAGCTCAATCCATGCCCTCAGCAAGCGTCGTCGTAAGAAGCCGACTCCTCTGCAGGATGTTCCTCAGTCACTGACCGAAGAATGGACCTTGCAAAATATTAACTAGCTGGGGTACTTGACCACGCCACCATCCAACTCAACAGGCTTCTCTCCTATTCACTTTTTCAACAGTTTGGATGGCGTATTTGAAGAGAAATTCTACGAAACCTATCTTGAAAATAGGTGAATTGGTAAAATAAAATTGGTAAAATGAGGTTCGCTAAGTTCATCGCCTCTAGATCTTTAACATCAGCGAGACAATTGATTCACTCGTTTGTTATCGGCAAGGGGAGTAGATTTTGAGATTGTTTATTCATTTATTTATTTGCGTACAACTGACGCGCTCCTGCAATCTAACAGGAGGATATTTTAGAGCAGGGCAGTTGACAAATGACTACAACACAAATATGAACGAGTGCATGACCAGAGCGAAGTGCGTGCTAATCACCCTTCATGTGAATATCAGTGCTCAAAGGGTTGATAGAAGAAGTGGCTCTGAATAAAGGGTCAGGTCCATTTTACTCAAGGCCGTTGCGGCAACTACTCACTCTTAACAGCAATGTTAAACTTGAAGCAACACACACCAAAAGGTGAGGTGCTGAAGTTCGATTTTTCTCTATGACTAGTAGAGTCTTGGAAGAAAATAATATTTACCTATTCTCACTCTTCGATCTGTGAAACATTACCAACCTCTTCAGTTTTTGTCAAAAGCATCCCACCCTAGCAACAACACATGTAACGTTATTCCAATGCGCCAAACAACTGACTTTCCTTCTTGCGGTGAAATTACAACAGAAACTCTCCCTGTTGCGAATAGAGATGCCCTGCAGCGAGGGTCACAAGCGGGAAGTGCCGTGGAACCACTCACGTGAGCAAGTTCTTGTTTCCTCACTTATTTCAATGTGAACACCACCTGAAGTATTGCCTAGTGACATATTCAACTGACATTCAACTGTTCTGAATTACGGCATACATAGCAGTTTGTATACCTTTACATTGACAATGTGCTGTACTACAAACGAATGTTTGAAATGGTACTTTGTTGAATTGGCAAAAACACCGTTAGACACGTTGGTGACTTAGTAGCCGAAAAAGTTTGTGCCAGTTCAGATCCGCACGCCCGCGCGCATGACATGGAAGGTTTCGGTGAAACGGACGAGTGGTGAACCGCTAAACAACAGGCTACTTCGTGAAATGCATAGCATGAACTGACCGTTCCATATACTGGCGATTTTTGCTGAAGCTCACTTCTGATACGCGCGGTGGAGTGTGGATTTAAAGTGGTGGCTGTAAACAACTACCATGTATCGAATGTCAGACTGAAGGTCAAAAAGATTTGATGCCATTGATGTTATCACTTTGTCCCCCACCAAACATGTTTCCGTCTCATCCTAGACATAAAACTAAAGGACACGGACGCGCACACGGACATGGACTTGGACACGGACGCGGACATGGGCACATGGAGAGGGCACGGGCACGGGCATGGGTACGGACACACACACATGTACACACAGCGAGTTATATGTGGTAGGATCATCATGAATTTGATTCATATTTGTGGGGGTTCATAGGAGGGAGGGCGAACTTTGGGAAAAAATGAAGGTTGTTCACACCTCCTTTCCACCTTGGTCCGCACTAAGGCTCTGTCCTAGGTTGAGGTGAGGGGGAAGGGGGAGTGGGATGAGGGGATTAGGTGGGGGAATGCTACATGAGTTGAGTGAGTTCGCTCCCGGGACCCCAAGCTATAAGTAACCGTCAAATCGAGATCAGAAGGAAGAGAGTCCAAACTAAGTGCGTTCCAAAAGTATAAAGGTGCTCCTGAATATTGCTGCTCGAAGTCATGGTAAAGTGATCGTGGCTTGCTACCTACTTTATTGATACTTGATTGAGCAGGCACTAGTACTACAGCCTCTTTCGGAAACACTGTGGCCTAGAAACATTTTTGAAAAAAAAAATTCAACACCTTTTTTTTCAAAGTTGTTAGGTCCTATTCTGCATATAAACAAAGGGTGGAGGTTGGAGTGGAAGGACAGGTCCAATGCTATTGTCCAGAGGTAGAATAAAAGCGCGCTGAGGTTGACGAAGGATGGATTGTCAAAAGCCGTCGGGGGGGGGGGGAGGCTTGCATGTGGCGGGACAAGCTAAGATTCACAGTCGAAGAATGGTCCAGAGCTAGCACGGGAAGAGACGAGAGAGGTTAGGATCTAGCATAGTAGAGGAGGCCAAACATTCGTCGTATATCGGGTTAAATTTGACAACATCCGTCGCACCGTCCCATATCGCCGCAGACGGTTTTGTGCGCGCAAATGCGTGCAGCGCTAACCGCCAACCAATACGAGGCACCTACAGTAGCTCAAAAGTCTTTGGTGGAACACTTTTTCGACTGTAACTTCTTTTCTGCTGAATCAAGTCAGTCCAAGTTTTGATGCGTTATGGAAGCGGACCTTCCTCGCTGAGCTAGCACACTAACAGTAAATGGAAGAGAAAAAATAGGGATGAAAAAACCATTTGACCAGAAATTTTCAAGTTTCACCAAATTATTGTAAAAAGCTTACAAGTCAACAAAACAATACAATACATGATGAAAATATTGAGCCAATTCGATGCTATACTACTGGACTTCTGTAATCGCTAAAATCTTATGAGGCCTAAGTATGGATCCATTCGATTAGTACACTCTCTACCGGGACGACTTCCTTCATCTTCCTTCGAATCTGACAACGTATTCGCCCATATCCATGGTTCTTATTTCTGCCAATAGTTTCCTTAACCCTACCCACGATGTTCCGATGGCGCTCATGAGATGCGTCCGAGCTGGTCGCTTCGTTTAACCCTTTGAATACTGGTGGGGCACATGTCCCACTTTGTAGTCAAAGACACTAGCACAGTTCCAGTGAATATTGAGGCAGGAGGGCTCATTAGATGGCTGAACTGTGCACATATAGAAGCTTTCTAATACCTACTATGACAATTAGTCGTCAGAAGCTAAAGCGAGTCATCCTGCGTAAGTTAATGTTTGACTACTGGTGGTACACATGTGTATCACTTCGCAGTCCAAGACACTGCCACAGTTCCTGGGAATATTGAGGCAGGAGGGCTCATTTGATGGCTGAACTGTGCACATATAAAAGCTTCCTAATTCCTACTATGTTCCCAAGTTTTCAGAAAAGCTTGGCAAACGTGGCAGCTTTGAGTTTGCGGTAAATGGGGCTGGTACGCTGTGTGCCCGTTGCAAAGGCTGCAAGGAGGTCCTGGTAGTCAGCATTTGTCACGCTGACTACAACGCATGAGTTGCGCACAATGAAGGATGGATCGCGAAAAGAAGTGGAATGCCCTGAAGCTGTCTCCTTCTACAGCAGCATGGGCGGAGTAGATCTCTCTGATCAGAAATGTGCACTTTACGACTTCAATAGACGTTCCAGAAAATGGTAGTAAGGTGTACTATAAAATACTACAGGTGTCAGTTGTAAACGCATGGATAATATATCAGGAAATCCATCGCGAGAAAACGAAACTGATCAAATTCCTTGTTCCTCTTGCTCAGCAAATGATGGCGCAGGGGAGGGAAAGGACGCCTAACAGGCGCAAGCCCGGCATGGGGAGGCCACCAAAAAATTTCAGGAAGATCATCAACGTTGGGGACCAGTTGAAAACGCGTCGGCAATGAAGATACTGCGCGATGTCAAAGAAAGAAACTCGTATAACAATAATGTGTGCTGCTTGCAACGTGCCCTTGTGTATAACATGTTTTACTCCGTACTCTCATAGACCATATAATGTTGACCTTTTCAAACCTTTTTTGTAAAAAGTTTTCGGGTCATTGAAGACTTTAATATTGTAAAAAAAATGTGTGGTTGTAGAATTGCCAATTTATTGAACAAAAAAAATTATGCGAGCGGAAATGGTGTTATGACAAGAGGGGCCGCTACCGCGCTCATGATCCCTAGATCAAATCCCAGGTCACACCCGACGTACATCAGCCAAATTTCTATAGCGGGTTGCCCGTTGCTGGGAGGGATAATTGCAACGCAGAACACATTTATAAAGTCGTAGTCTAAGGGTTAAAGCGCGCCCTACTGTCGAAACCCTCCTTCACAATAGACGTCTGATGCTTTTGGTCACTCTCTCGCTAGAAGATAAGACCAGAAGCGTGCAGTTGTCATAAGTTTCGATACGCAACCCTTTCTTTCTTTCTAGAATCTATCCAAGATGTTCGCTTTAACCACTCCTCGAATCCTGTGTCATTCTGTCGAAGCAATTCCTTCACAGTGGAGCTATGGTTTTAGTCGTTCCATTGTTAGAATACGAAGTAGTATCGTGTAAGTGCCAGACACGTTACACAGCACCATCTGAAACCAACTGTATACGTCCGCCTTCGCCGATTGCGAAAGGTGTGAAATTAGCGGTGAAGTGGTCGGCGATGGAATGGGTTTACGCACTCCTGGACTCGAGATCCTCACAGAGCCGTCAGGAGCAATGAAAGTGAGCTCAAGATATTTTTCGACGACGTAGTAGGCATGTGCAACGACGGAAACAACGGAACACTTTTCGATCCAAATTATTAGGAGGCCGTGAAGCAAGGCAGAGGCTCGGTGACGCTAGATGCCGGATCGTTACGCAGGATTGGTGGGAGTGGATGAAAGCAGACCTATTATATAATATTATATAGATTCCAGAAGGTGTTGCGTAGCGAACGTATGACAACTGCACCCTTCTGGTTTTATCTTCTAGCGAGAGAGTGACCAAAAGCATCAGACTTTTACTGTGGACGAGGGTTTCGACAGCAGGGCGCTTTAAACGCAGGGATCAACTCGGACACATGTCCTGAGCGCCATAGGAGCATTATGGGAAGGATTGAGGAAACCTTTGACATAAATGAAAACCATGAATATGGACGAATAATTTGTCAGATTTGAAGAAAAATAGAGTTGTCTCAGTGGAGAGTGTACTTTGGCCGGTTCCATACTTAGTCCTTAAGAGTTCAGCGACTACAGGAGTTTAGTAATAAAGCCATGAATTCGTATATTATTTTTCATCATGTGTTGGATTGCTTTATTGAGTTGTGAGCGTTTTACAATAATTTGAAATTCAGTAGGAGCTTGGTCATACTCAGGAATTTCTAGTGGTATGACTTCTCATTCTCAGTTCTTTCTCCCATTCAATACTAATTCCGTATTCCAGTGAAGAAGGTCAGCCTTCTTTACTGCCAGACTTTGAACAAATTTGATTCCGCAGAAAAGAAATTACAGTCTAAAAGGTATTTCGCCAAAGACGTTTGAGCTCTACTGTGTCAAGTGACAGCATAATATCTACAGCGGTTTGTCGAGCGGACACAATGAGCTTTGTCATGGCAGGACCATCGGAAAAGGCCATTGCTCACAGATGTGTCCTAGTAGCTACTCGTGGAGTGCGGCATGAACTGCTTCAGTGCTCTGAACAGGACTGAAAAGGATTCAGGGTGATTGGAGAGAGGTGGTAGAAAGGGAGAGTTCGAACACATGTGTAACTTGGCTGGTTGACTGTAGGGAGTGCAAAGCAAAAATCACTTGATCGTTTTTGTTCCAGAACGCAGCCATGACGAAAAGGGTGAGGTTCAAGGGTAAGCTTTATCGCTGTTAAAGAATTTGCAAATCCGTGAGCAGATATTGTATATTGTGTTGTTCTTTCTGTCTTAGGTTTAAACTGAAGAAGAAAAGCGTACTGGTCAGACGGCGGAGAAGTAGAGACTGTCAGAAGAGAAGACAAACAAAAATCTCCCGGCGAACTATTACTAGAGAATCTAGAGAGGCGTTCGTTTTTCTTTGAATAGTTCACCTTACCTAAAGCTGACCAAGGATGCGGTCAAACCAAAAAGCCTTGTACTCACAGTCGCATCCAGGCTCTTGCAGGAGATCCAACCGTCCTCTGTTCCAATTTCAGAAAATTGTCACGGCCCCTCTGTTCAAAATAGCTGAACACAACTCACCATCCCCTATCCTCTTCCCCTCCTGTTGGGAATTGTGCAACAACTGGTTGACCCTGTTGGCGGCGTTCTTCTGCTCCACCGTCGAATTTGTATTGGTGTCGAAAATGTTTTCTTATTACATACTGCATTATTTTTCAGTGAGGAACCAACCTACATGCATGGGGAGAAGTGAGTTGTTCAAGAGTTCGGTTTTCAAGTAGCGCGGCTTGTGCCATCTGAGTTCCTAATTTTCAATACACTGTTACCCTTTGGTCAGCAACAAAGGGCGCGATTTGTGATTGTTTTGAAATTATCTCTTTTGTGAATGTGATAATAGGGTTTACAAGCACAGATTCCGTGACATACACAGCGCAACAAGGGCGCTAGAGTCCAATCGTGCCCGCCAGAGATTGAGACGTCTCCTTCTCTATGAAGGAGGCATCTCAATCTTAATGGCGGTCTCTGATGCCACAGTGCAAGGTGCATGTGGCGGGGTGCCTGTGTGCGGCGTGACTTCTCGAATACATTCTTCTCAGTGTGCTGTATCCCTCCATCGCACCTCGGTGTTAACTTCATAAAAGAAGGGGCCCACAACTCCGGTGTTCCGGATCTAATCTCGTGTGCTTTTTTCTTCACTGATGGTCTTCGTCTCATAGCTACTTTCATTTTCGGGTTCAATTCACAAATAGCAACAAGTTTTGATTGGACCACTGCGGCCCTAGCTCCTTACACGCGCTTTCGGCCATGAACAGGGTCTGTTTCCTAACTCTTTGTCTCCTTCGTCTCTTACTCTCACTCAGAGGAAATAGATCCATCCGGTCATCGTGTTAGTATGTACAAGAAACGGTAGTAAAGTATCCTTGACTCCCACTAAGTTTGGGTGACCAGAGCGCTCTGAATGGGCCCATCAGAGAAAAAGAAAGACAGCAATAAATATGAAGAGGCATTCGCCAACTTGAGTCACCAGCAAGAAGTCCTCCACGCCTTTTTTTGCTCGAGGTTCAACGTAGAGTCTGCGTCTCGATATTTCTCGTTAGCATTCTTTTTCTCTGCCCAACTCCGGGTCAAGCAAATGAGCTGCCCATAATTACGAAATCTGAAAAGTTCCTTTCTCTACATCAGCTGGAAAAGTAGTCCTCCCATAGATGTTGGAGTACACACCTTAACAGTGAGGGTTTGAAATCCTTTTGGGCTTCGAAACGAGACCTACGTAAGTCAATAGTCTGGAACGATGATTAAAAGTATCAACACCCAAATTGCTGCGAGACTTTCCAAAAAAGTCATCAACTTGGCACATTTGATTTATGGCTATCCAGTTATATATCCTTCATGACACTATTTTTCGAAGACATTCCACTACTGTTTCTAGTAACTCGGATCGGAAATCTGACACCAAAACTCCCAAGAGAGTAATTAAACCAGAGAAAAAGATGCAGGTAAGCGCTAATGCTGAATTACTTGACATGTAGGACGAATACAGTAGCAATAATTTCGAAGACAGCATTCACTGTCGGGTGCCTCTAGTGGCTGCAAGGGGTCAACTAATTTGGATCATCCCGACTCTTCCCAGAGGTGAGGTTAAGGTGTAGATCGAGCTGCGAATCTTGAGTAAGCACCAAAACCTTTTTCAACAGTACCTAATTTCATTCATTTGGAAAGCGAATAAATTCTTCAAATCGAATCATGGTGTTGTAGTGCTCTACGTAGCAAATTGAAGAATGGTAGTAGATAGATCTTAGAATTTTTTTGTGAGCTGAAAAAGTAGAAGACAAAAAGACAAAAAATGTTCTCCAATCCCAAAAGTGCGAAGATAACGAAAAGCAGAGGAGTAAAGCTTGAGTTGACGGCAAGATTCATGCATGGGGTCGGGTCAGCGTACGGTGTGTAAACACCAAAGATGGCATTTGCTTCACAGTCATGAAACTGGCTGGAAAATGAGGTTCAAAGCTTGGAGTAAAACGAAAAATACGATGGTCTCTCCTGCTTTCAGCAGGATCTCATTACAGGTGCAAGTATTCGTCGAAACAACCTTCAGAAAAGGAGTGCAAGGTCTCATCGAGGAATTTCGCTCTATGAAGCGTGTAAATGATTTCACTCAGATGAAAGAATTTGTAGCACAAAACGCGTATGGACGAAATAGATACAAGGTATCCTTCAGCGCCGTTGAATCCTGTTTGTTTTGACTGCTATCACACACACACAGTACATACAAACAGAATACCACCGTCTTGATCAGCATCAATTATCATCTCTCGTTAACGAAAGAATTCCTGTGTGGTCATCTCTCTTGCAGTCCTATAGATTGAAAGGGGTGTGTAGCAACAATCATCCGGAGATCTGCGCTTGTGGTCGCGGCCGCGGCGTCGCGGCTGTAGTGAACGAGTTAAGCGTCATTCGATTCGAATTTTTGAAAAACGCTAAGCCACGTCCTCCGTCATATATTATTCTACCGGAACCTTAGCCATTAAAGACCAAAACCAATTAAAAATTCAACTGAAGTATCGAAGATATGGAAGTCGTCAGTGCTCAGCTACAATCGTCGAGATGCTCAAGTGGGCGTTTCTTGTTTGTATTTGGTATTAGTTGATTTCGGTTTAATTGGTTTTGGTCTCTAATGGCTAAGGTTTTGGTAGAATAATATCCTAGCTCCTTCTTTCTTGCATTTCCGCTACACTTTGATAATTATCGAGTTTTGACACCTTGCCTATTTCTCCAACGAATTGCAGTTTCGGAGTTCATTCATCTCTACAGACTTTCTTTTTTTGTACTTGCACTATTGTACTCTTTGAGCCTGAAACGTATCCCATTCGCCAAGACACTATTCCCTACTCTGTATTGATAGACATTAGTGACCTCAGATTGATTCTCAACGAATTTATTCATTCGTGGAGTGCTCCAATCGACAAAGTCCATTATTGCCGTGCCCATCGAAGAAGTGCCGCATTACGGCGCCGCGCAAGTAAACGCGCGCGACGGCTCCACTCCCGGACGATTCTGTTGCACGCTCTCCCACAAGGCAGGGTTCATGAAGGCTTGGGCGAGCGCAGGGTTAGGGCGGGGCTGGAGTAGGTGCCCTTTTCTCANCTTTCAAAAGAGGAGATTTCCGTTGATGACAACGTAACCCGCCTTTCTGCTTTAAAAAGTAGGGTGCAAAGGATGAATGGAAGCTGCAGGTGAAATCATGGAAAAATGCGGAACAACAACTTCGAGCAGGGACGTGGCTATTTTTCGGGGAAGGGGTCCCGGGACGAGTGAACCATCTGTAAGCCATCCATCAAATAGCAAGCTTATGAAAATTAAGACAAAGTGTACAGAGATGGCCAAAAAAAGAGACACTTCACTCTACATTCAAAACGGAATTATTTACGCGTTGCAAAACCAAACCAAATAATCCCAACTAAATATTAAAGAGCACGTTGTAATCTATCAACATGCTAAACAACAGCTTTATACACCGAAGACATCAAAAGATTTTCCCACGGAAGCACTGTGCACGGTACAAGCTCAACGAGATCGTCGAGATACCATGTACGATTACGACGTCTCTTAAACGCTGATCGAAAGCGGCTTTGCATAGTTACAGCTGATGTCTCTAGATAGCTATTCAACAGTCAATCCATTGGAGAAATTATGTAACAGCTTCAGGTCGGAGCGATTACGGTAAGCCACGTGGAGTTCGAGGTGACGGCATATGACGTCATATTCTGAAGACGGCGGGGACAGTGAACGAGGGCTTTCTACTGTTTACGGGAGAACTCTTGAGGGATATTCCGCCGTAAAACTTTCACTAACATCGGGTCCCTGTGTGATAAAAAGTTCGATGATGTGCGCCATGGGGTGTCTCTTTTTTGGCCACTCCACTCGTCCAGGTCCTGGGAAGATATGTTATTCCACATTATATACGATTATATTAAGATTGTTAGAAACGTAACAAAAACAAAAGAAATAATCGTGCGTCACCATGTGGGCCACGCCGTCCATGGATGAAAGCAACAGCCCGAGATCAAGTTTCAGGCAGGGTTGGTCGAGTGGTTAAGAGTTTAGCCTCATGTCTACAACTCCGGAAGCCGCGAATTAATCCCCGCCGAGGCTTCCAGCTATAACCTGCAGAAATTGCGAAAAGGGTGCAGCTACTCCTGAACACCAACCATGCCTAAAAGCTCCCAAAGCATCCGTGATAAAGCTAGACTTCACCCGCAATTGGCGCGCGAAACCCCCGCCCGAGTCCAATGGTAGGTATGCGAGGGCCACCGAGGAGTGAACGACCTCGGCCAAAGAAGCTGGCCCAGATTGGAACGATTTGAACGTTTGAACGTAGCGTTGCTAACTGGAAACTCCTGAGAGGTTGCTGATCTGATGACGCGCAGAAACATCCAGGACCTATGCCTTCAGGAGACGCGATAAAAAGGAGCCATCAGGCAAATCAGGGACGATGTCAGATTACATTACAATGGATGGACCAAGCGGAACGGCATGGCAGCTGTAGCGGAGTCGCTCAAGGACTATGTCTCCGTTGTTATAGGATCATGGCCGTGGGCAGTGTACTAGACAAAACTGCCCGTGTACGCACTGCAAGCCGGATGTCCCAAAAGTGGGAAAAGACACCTACCCGAGCCTTGGCGATGGCATTAAATTGATTCTGGAAGGGATTGACTCACAATAGCAGGTGATCTGGATGACCACGTCGGTAGTGGCAGAAAAGGCTTGGAAAGGGAGCACGGAGAAAGAGAGATAGGAGTGAGGAACGCCGAAGGAGAGGGGATTCAAAACCTAGCCACAGCCCACGATCTGGCGGTCTGAAGCAGGTTCCTCGCAAAAAGAGAGGCTAGAAAGTAACCTATAGCAGTGGAGGGGGACAAACGAAAATCACCCATATGCTCGTGAGAAGATCATCCCTCAAAACTGTGAAGGACACCAAGGTAATCTATGGCGAAGAACTGACTCTCTAGTACAGCCTCCTCCTGACGGAAATTGCTATAGATCTCACTAAGAAGGCAAAGGTTAGAACCAAAAGGAGGATCCGCTGGTGGAAGATGCACCAGGCGTAGAAGGGCAACTTCAAACGAAGGACTATAGAAGCTGGTCGACCAGACGGAATTGTAGCATGCAGCAGACCATCCCTCGATGTGCTATGGAGGTACTGATGCGAGGTTGTGGCAGAGAGGATACGGCAGTGTGGTTTGGAACGCAGATTTTTAGCGAATCGTGGGGTGGAATAAGGAAGGGTGAAGCGCTGAACAGAGGACACAGACCCTCAAGGACTTGGCTGCCTACAAGTGCTGCAGGAGACTTGTTAAGGCAGCTGTCGCCATGGTAAAGAAAACCGAGATGGACGCCTCGTAGGAAAAGTCGGAAAATCGAAATGCTGAAAAATCGTCGTCACACTGGTTGGGATGCGGCACCGGGCTACTCAGAGCTCTCTCTGTACACGGCATGAGGTTCGTCGAGAAATAAGGAAGAGAAAGGTTGGGAAGGCGGCGGGTCTAGATGGGGAGTTCAAGGCATGGAAGAGGCTCGGAAAATAGGCTCGAAGGTGGCTCGCCAGCTCTCTGAATAACATGACTGCGGAGGGAAGGACGCCGGGTATCTGGAGAACAAGTGGTGTCGTCCCCATTCCCTAAAAGAAAAGTGACGCGACGAATTGTCGCAACTACAGCGGGATCAAGATTACCGCTCAAACAATGAAGCTCTACAATTGGCAGGTAGAAGCTGTGGGAGACGGTTCCGTTCTCCCAGGAGCAGTTCGGGTTCATACCTGAAAATTAACAACGGATGCCACCTCCATCGCCAGGCAAGTGATGGAGAAGTGCAGAGTGAAGCGTGACCCTGCTACCTAACACTGCTTGATATAGAGAAGGCAGTCAACCGACTACAGCGAGCAGTATCATGTAGTAAAGAGTACTATGAGAGCGCTCAGGGAACAAAACGTGCCAAAGCACCTGATCTCCCCGGTGAGTGATATGTGCAAAGAAGCCAAAGCAGCTAACACTCGCACGTACCGAGTTTCTGAGCCCTGGTTAGGGTACAGTGCGAATCGTGGACGGGCGCGGGGAAGGCATCAAAAGAGTGGAAGTCTTCTGATACTTTGAGAGCGATCTAGCCGCCGCCAAATGTGAACCAGGCAGTAAGGCATGAAAGCGGTATGGATGCATTTGATGGAGTCCACCAGAATGCCCTGCTATCGAGACTGCTCCAAAGCGCTTAAAGAGAAGTTGTATCACACAGTGGTAAGGCCAGCGATGCTATACGGCAGCGAGAGCTATCCACTGAACAAGAACCACGAAAGGTAGCTACAATCGGTGGAAATGAAGATGCTGAGTTGGGTCTGCGGTTAGACGCGGCTGTACAGTATCTGAAACGAGGATGTCAGAGCGCTAATGAGCACACCCTCAATCCAGCTAAAGGTGCGTGAACAGGGCCTACGATGGTATGCGTGCTAAGGAGGGCACGGGATTCCGACAATAACGGCAATACGCTTTGAAGCGCAAGGCAGGCGCCCTCGAGGAGCTCCAAGGGAAGATGGATAGACATGACCAAGGAGGACCTAAGTGGCATGATCGCAACAGAAACACCCTAGGTAGAGCAAAGTGGCGACGAGTGAGACATCTGAGCCAGCGATTACGCGGGATCAAAGCTAGGGAGAAGAAGAACCCCAGATTAAAGTGGCTGCCGAGTTGACTGGGAATTAAAAAGAAACAAATCAAATCAACCGACTACGTCCTTCTTGAAAACGGCTTAACTGTGACGCTCGCAGGCTACCCTATCCTACCCACAAAATAAATTGATCAATACTTGTTGCTTTACCAATCAACAAAATGGCAACTACAACCTTTCGCTTACACATATTCAAAAATTCACAAACGCCAGGGGAATTTCGGCAGCTGCCAGACGAGAGAGCATGCAGATCGGTGAGGCGACGCAGATGATGGATAGGCCAGCATTTGTTTGACCCCTAGTAACGTTGCTTATAGAGCACCTTCTGCCACGATGGCGTGTGCATCTTATCGCCCAGCCCTGGTTCTTGCAGCTTATTCACCCCATCCTGGACTGTGCTTCTTGATGTGCTGATTGTTAACCAACGAGAAGTATACAAAGTCATGGTTTAGTTCATACTGTTCAGCTCAGGAGTCTCGTGTTTACCTGCTTGTGTAAAACAATGTGAGACTCCGAAATATTCATTGCAAAAGTAGCGAGGGTTTTACAACAGAGTTGCAAGAACTCTGCAAGAACTCTACTGTAGTGTTAAAGCCTTCTCGGCGAACTCACAGATTACTAACGGAAGTTCCTTGATGTGTGAATCATTTCTCCTGTGATATCATGTTTCCGAAATGTAGAAGTACTCATCCTTCACATAGAGCTGAAAAAAGTCTGCTGTCAAGATCTTGGCTGAAGAAGTGTCTCTACTGAAAATTCCTTCCCTGCACGATTCTGTGATCCCTCACCCATCTCTGCGTTTCCTTGTGTCCCTTTAGAGCAACTGTGCAACAAGGCAGCAATGTGTGCACAATTATAATAATTTGATTCCTCTTAGAATCTTCTTTCAATATATGAATCGTACAAAGTGTGGTTTGTCAGACGTGTCACGAAAGCAGAATTCATTGTCCCCTCAAAATGTTGCATTCAACGCAGCCATGGTAACTTGAAGCGAATTATCCGAGAGTTGGGGTAGGCGTGTCACTGGCTGGAGCCGCACTTCAAAGATGTCGCGCGGATAAGCTGCTTCCAACATACATCGCTGGACATCAGCAAAGCACTGGAGACAGCTTGCCCAAGCAACTTTTATCAAGTGCGACAGCAGCTACGTCACTTGCGGGACACGCCTACCCCAACTCTCGGATGTGGACTATAACTTCTGCATTTTCTCTCACCAGAATTCTGAAGGTAAACAAATTAATAACTTATTAATTAAAGGATGTCGGATGTCTAGACAATAGGCGAGTTATTGTAAGGATTGGAACCGTCTCGTATATTCACGCCAATTACGTCGCCACACCAAATCATCCAAAGCGATTCATCTGCACACAAGTACGATGCCAGATCATTATGGTCTCGTTCGAGTAAGCGGTACTCTGCAAGGTTTACAACAATTAAGGCACCTCTTCCAAAAACATGCTATGAATTCTGGAATATGGTCGTACAAGAGAGAAGTGCTTCTATTTTAATGTTGTGCAATTTCGTTGAAATGGTGAGTGTAGTAGCATTAAAACTCCTAAGACACACATCCCAGCTTCTGCTGTGAATTCCGTCTGATTGGTCGCATTGCACATTCGTCTCCTTTCAAGGTAAAAGTGAAGGGTTCGAGGTCATTTTAGTTCTTTTTACTTCTTTGTTCTCATGGCCAATTAGAGAAACATTTATTGAAATGGGCGAATTCGACTAAATAGTTACGTTTTCTGAGCAGTCGTATTGATTTTGCAGCAGCACCCCCGGTTCAAATTTGGTGGGTGACAGCGATTCATTATGTAAGCGTCGATGACGAGTTGTTAAGAGATGAAGAAAGCCAATAGAACTATTGATGATGTCCTTATCGAAGATCTCCTCTCCACCCTCCTTTGTGATGAGCAATGTGTGTGTTTGGACGAGTTTTTTAAATGTTTGCTCCTTAGCACCACTAACCCGCGCGAATTTGAACTAGTCGCTACGCCGTAATCCTATTTATTTATTACAGGATGTTCCATAAATATTGCAACACATTTTGAGGTTCAATTGTGTAGATGTCTGTAATCTTTCCCCCAAGCTTGTTATACCTTCACTTCCTGCAACCTCTTGTGAATAACCTAGCCGAAGTGCACGGCTTACCATTCGTTGTACATCTCATTTTGCACCTGAATGTCTATGGAGTCCTAATCCTCCGTCATACAGCGAAGTCGGACACCCAGTGATGAACATCGCGCTTTTTTGGATTTTCAAACGCTCCGCGATCTACAGTGTACCGAAGAGGAAACCAAGTAAAAGTAGTGTTTGTTGTGGCAGCCCCACAAGTTTTGACTTCTTGGATCTCAGGAAAACCATGAAGAAGCGAAAGAAACTGCTATACCCGGACTGGCTCGAGGAAGGTGACCAGTATGCTAGAGTTTCTAAACACAGCCATATAGAGAGAGGTCAGACAAGAACCGCTTACAGTCCATTATAAGTTGCGTAAGCACCACTGCTCAATTTAACGGGAGGCGCACAGCAGAGAGAAAAACTTCATAGCTGGTGTCGAGGGCCAAAAATGGCGATTACGCGGGCACCATTTTCATCGACGGCAAAATTCCCCACATGGAGCGAAGCGACAATCTTCAAACTCCAGGAATGCCGGCACGAGTTTTTGGGGATGCCAATGAGAGTGAAAGGAATATTCGCCATAAGCAGCCGCCGAACCTTACCATAGTCTGAACGAGAGTCAATTACCGTCACTCACCATCACTTCCTGTTTACATAGGAACAAAGGAACTTGATACTAGACCGAACCAAGGGACATTTTGGTGCTCCTTCTACTACTGAGGTATCTAGCAAATTCGAGGAGGGATGACGATTTTTTTAACTGGACCCGGCTCCTGCATAAGAAGCAAAAATTCTTTGAGAGCGCTGTTGAGGCACTCTTCCCGATTTCGCATCCTCGGATTGGCTCTCCTATCCTTAGATTTCATCGCGCTGGACCATCCTGTGTTGCTTACGTCAAGGAACAGAGCTTACATCAAACATTGTATTCACATGGATGGGCGCCTTTTCCTCTGAAAGTGCAGAAGAGAACACCCAAGGATGCCATGCGGGCCACAGTAAAGTTGCGTTCCAAGCAATTAGGAGCCATTCTCACAACAACAGGGGAGCATATCCAATGACTGTCATTCCTTTCAATATGTAAATGTACGGCTAAAATTTTGTAGAATCTCTTGAAGACATATCCAGTTTGGAAGAAGTTACAAGTATAGCAAAGTGCATAAAAGTTGTGCGATATCTATGGGACACCCTGTACTGTAGGAATAGCCTGACTTGTTCAAACGATCAATACCTTTGCCTTGCCTCACTCTGTTTGAGAAGGTATTTCTTTGTTGGCATGTATATGGCACCAATAGTGGCTTCAACTCTGACCGAATCAAAACAAAAATAAGTGGGAGTTTGAGCCTACATAGAGTAGCGGTCAAAATTTCATGTGCACGTGACTTTCTGCGCATTTCAATTGTTCAGTTCTTCAAAAATATTGACTTTATGAGTATTTAAATTAAATCGCTGGAAGCCTACAGAAAGCTTCTGCATTCCAATATTCACAAGACACGTAACTATAATACTTTTGAATTGTTCTTGTTCAACCATTAACATTGGATTTGATTGCTAGAAGTACTGCTACAACTTCAAAATAGCGTTGGTGACGAGGAATCATTGAAATTCAATTGTTAAGAATGTGAAAAAGTGCGCCGAGTATTTCCCAACAGATCCCGGTGGAAGTCTGGACTTCGATGGAGTACGAGTTGTTTGCAAAAAACAAGACTATGTACGTGATTACTGTCTTGCGTATTACACCCGCACTGATAGATCTTTTTCAGTTCCAATTTCCGATTGAAACAAAAGTGCAGGTACGAATGACGTATTTGGATGTTTACGCGACTGCTAATCCTGTCCACTCATGCATTCATTACCATTGGTTGGACTGGCCAGATCGAGGGGTACCAGAAGCCGATCTCACTCCGATAGCGCTACTGTCAAAACTCAAAAATAGCGCGTAAGATCAATTTTATATGAAATGTATATGTACATAACACATATATATACAAATATATCTCAAAAAAGCTCTACATACAACTATATTCATACCAAATGTGACCCTGTACACCTGACAGAAGCCGTAAGGGAATCTTAGAAATTGCTTTCCGTCCGTATTTCTTTGGTGGAACCATCTCGTTGACCTGAGGGAAGTCCGCGAAAAGAAATGCTAATAAGCGGTATGGGACTTGTACTCACATCTCGATAGGCTACAGGCAATATCTGGCAAGACAGTGCTTTTTCCCAGACTAGCTGGTAAGGGTTGACCGAAGGCAACCTGATAACAGTTGACCGACTCCAGAGGTGTGGGAGGCAAATATCTTTCCGGGATTTGAACTGGGATCGTAGGTGTGGGAGGTCACTTGCCACAACACAAACTATAAACTAGCCCAAAGCGATCTGGAATGGGCAGCGGAATCGGCAGATTCTTTCTGAATGCAGTGGTACTTATGGCATTCTTTCAATATATTTATAGCATTCTTTCAATTAATTTAAACGAGATCCAGCTGCCGCAGTAGTAGAAAAGTTATTTTGTACGACAAACCGTTCCCTCATCAAAGCAGTCAGCTTAAGGTTTTTGTGTTATGAACCTCCACCATTTAACTCCAGAATGCGTCGATAAAACTACAATGATATTCGCGCAAAAGATTTCGTTCTTAACTTAAGCGAACTATTTATTTCATCGGAAAGTTTTTTTCTGTGTATCAAAATTATGGTGGACACTTTTTTGAAAAACGGCAATATCTTCAAAATTAGGGAGCGGTGAGGACCCACCGAATAGTAGGAGTAGGGTTCTTTCTGCCAGTCGCACCTCGGTGTGGAAGCAATTATCTACTGAAAAAAGTCTTTGTATACTAATAATTACATCTCCACGAAATCGTCTGTCCGTGTGGTTTCGAGGTATCATGTTGCTGATTCTGTTTTTGAGGTGCGGAATTTCAACCTTGCCACCCTGAACCGCATTTCATATACAAAGCTCTTCTTCATCTTCTTTTGTGTCGTCGTGCTCAATTGATCTGATTGAGACTCCGCATTGGTGCTTTCTCAGATCGGGAGATCATTCAATTTATGCGTGAAGTTGAGTAGTACGAAAAGAATAATTTGACAAAATTAAGGCTATTTTTCCTGTTTTGAACAAGTGTAGCGATTGTAGAACAGACCCTTCCCAAGTCAAGGTCGAGAGCCTAGCATGGCAGGATTTCGGATTTCTCTCCAACCCTAACAGAGGACGCCATGACGTGTTGCGCTGCTAATTTTTCGCGATTAGGAAGGTTCGAAGCATGGGGACCATTTCTGGTGGTCCGGTCTTCTTTTTCAGAAAAACGCGTTGCGTGAAGAGGAATGATGCCAGAATAAGATAAACGAAAGGAGAAGTGCAAAATAGGTTAGGAAAGTCGATGAAAAAAACTCTTATCTGCTTCAGGGTGTCCACATAATTTTGATACAAAGAAAATACTTCCCATGAAAAATAGTTCGCTAAGTTAGAACGAAATCTTTTGCGGAGAATGTCATTGTAGGTCATGGGCCACTAGGAGTTGAGCTGACTCCTGAGAATCGATCCTAGGGTGTCCACATACTTTTGGTACGCACTGTAGTAGAAAAGTTATTTTGCACGACAAACCGTTCCCTCATCAAAGCAGTCAGTGTTTCGAAACAAGCGATTTTCGTTCAGAGGGCCTATAATTGTCCATTGTTCTGCGGGTATCGGAAGGACTGGCTCTATTGTGCTTCTACAACATGCAATGGAATTACTACATCGTCCTGCACCACTACTAGAAATACGTGAATATCTCATCGAATTACGTAAACAACGAAACAACAGCATACAAGTGAGCAAGGCTGATGTTTCAAGTTCCGCTAAATCTGCGTATAAATTAATGCGACATATTCTACGAAGTTTCCAAGAGAATACCGAAAATTTCACAACAAAAAAAAACAGAAAAATCTCATCTGCCTTCGAATATCTGGTGTAGATCTGTCACAAATTTCCCGGGAGCCCATCTACTTGGTTTCAAAGTGCATTTATCAGAAATTCTTTTAAGCTTTTCCACCTATGGCAATGGATTTCACATCATCGCATTTCTATTGCATTCGATTCTTTCGATGGTCCTGTCTCTGTTCTCCAATCAATCACTCAACCTCTTGATGATGAGACACTCTTGATGGTCACCTAAAGGCGCATCTTGTTTCGTGCATTCTCCTGTCTCCGCCCGTCTACCAGCGACCATCCCCTCAGCGTATTCTTCGTAAGACTTTTCTCAAAAAACTCATTACTCTTTGGAAAGAACACAAGAATTTTTCGTGAACGATCTCGCCAATATAGAGCTCCAGTCACACAACTCGACAAGACTCAACCAATTTCACCACTAGTGTGGATGGCGCGTTTTTTTGAGTATCATCGCAGAAGGCAAGAGAGCAAATTGGAGCAGTATCGAACCTTTAAAAGTGGTGATCGCTCATAAAGAAACCACAATTCTTCCGCAGAAGACGGAATTGTCGAAACTTGAGGCCAAGTTAAGGCTTTTCAAAGTGCTAGTGCTTAAATATTGGATGGGTGAGAAGTACCTGCATGGGGTGCGCAGCTTCATAGAGGAACTCACGCGTACGCCATGTCACAGCCACAACCCGATGAAGGACACACTGTGAGTTGAACATTCGTCGGTATATGTATGCAATACTATCGCCAGCAATTACGCGTAATATCACTACATACTTATTCTTCCACCACACATCCGGAATAGTGTTGGAAAACTCGGAATAGAAGAAGAGGCAGCATGAGTACTTGACGAGCTTTAGTCAACTTTCATTTACTTGAGCGGATAGTGTGATTACTATCGGAGGTGTAGTGCAATTCAACTGTTTGTGACAATGAAATGTGCTCACGATTTTGAAGACGATACCCCAGGCGCTTGTAGAAAAGCCATCACTTCAAGCATGGATCTCGCAATTGGTAGCTGATTAGCGGCTTTTACTTATTTTTTCGTTTACTATAGAATGTGGTGTTTATCTTATGTTTGCGACAAGATCAGAATTCGCTATAGGAATATGATTTCAGACGGAACACCAGTATCTCTACGTTCACCAAGTATTGTTACTGTATTTGAATCGAGCGCGATATTTGGACGACAGCGTTCAACCGTATCTCGAAGAATTCACCAAAGATTACCTTAAAGCCACCAAAGGCTTCTAATGTTCAATCTACTCATAGCATTTCACGCTTCCATTGCGTTCGTAAAAACCTATGTGTCTTCGTAATGAGTAATGACGTATGATCGAACTGCAAATAAATTTTCTTACTAACTTTATGAAGCTTATTTTGCATTTTCCACTTCTCTCACGCTCCACCGCTATTATGCTACAATGGACTTTAACCCTGTATGTACTGGACAGCAATTCTACAATCATCTCGTAATATGTAGTCGACGCATGAGGATGGTAATTCTGTCTCAAGCCTAGAGTTTCGTGGGGCAGAGAAGACCGAAAAAAGCGTTAAATTATGCTAAATACAATGGCTGGGAAGTGTTAGCGTGTTGAACGATGTAGGGCATGGAGTGCTAGCTAAACCACAGACTCTTACAATGATTTCTCTCAGTCTCCAGGGACGATTTTTAATAACGTTCAAGACTTATTTTATTGAGCTCTACTGCTGTTTTCATTGCGGTGGCATGTGGTTTTTGCGTGGTTCCTTTTGCTCGCCTAGTGCACATAAGGCGCTTCTGTGTTCCACTTAGGGTAGTCAAAAGTGTTCGTGAGTGCTACTTCTGTGATAATTCTATGCTAATTTTATTAAGGTCCTTTTTTGAATGGGGACCATGGTCCGACAAGGCTTAGAGCTGGACTGGAATACGGTTTTCTCCCCCTACCCGATTACTCTGACACTACCCCTCTCTGACTATAGCAAATTTCGTCACCTCAAGATTCCTATAAGAAAAATTCACAAAGGTTGAAAAAGCTGAAGGGGGTGTCAATGATTTCCCTAACTTTCGAGAGTTTCGTTTCAGGTTTTCCCATTTTGCATGAGACCTTTAGCTGTATGGGGTCCGGCGTTAGTAACTGGACCTGAGCTCGTCTCGGTCGTTTTGATCAAACAGCGTCCGCTAGTTTCTAGAGCTGTTTACCGTGAATTTTCCTGATGATAGTGTGTACTTGGGGGAAGAGCTCACGACACAACATTCCTGACGAATCCTAGAAGCAGCAACAAGGACACTTCTTGGGGTGGAAGGTCCGATTCGCTTCTGTCGGTGGATGCTCTGAAGGCATAGCGCGGTGTTTATAAGAATGGTATGGAGCCGAACTCCCATCTCCCGTGATCAAGTTTTCCAGGATACAGGATATGCATTCCTCTATGCATCTTGGGACGCTGATTTCAAATCGGCTTTCCAAATCTGCTAAGCGACTATCATAAGGAGGTTACGGAGGCCTTTTCGTCCCGATGTTGTTCGCATAAGGCAATCGAGGCGGTAGCGGTTTGTGTTGCAGTGGCGCGTTGTTGGCTGGCCGTACTCGTGGGCAGGTGGTCATGGGCTTGATTCCTTCTACTGTTTGCTGTTTTGCACTCTTCACCAATAAGACTGAATTTTTTTAATCTCCCTACTTAATCGATTGTAACTCACACGTGTCTGCATGTGTTTGTGAGCTACCGCTACATGTTTGGGCATCGCCTGCCCACGAGTGCCCTAGCGCCATAATGCACGTGCCAGGGATTTTTTGCTTCAAACGAGTGTAATATTTGTGGTGTAACTTGTTCGCTCAAACGCCTTGACAAAACACAAGACTATTTCACCAGACTAGGAAACTTCCAAAGGTATTGATCGATAGAGACATGGGACTGCTCACCTTAAACTCCGCCGCTAAGACATGAGGACGACCACCCTCGTACTAACTAGTATGTGGTAGCTTAGTAGTACCTCCCACCCACCTCATGGTAGATCAGTGGTTACAAAGGTCGAGGAAGGGTGTGAGTTCGTGGGTTATAGCCCCACACTCCACCTTCCTGTTCATTTGAGGGTCTTTAGCAGTGATCCAAAATGCTTCGAGCATCTTGCGCGCCGCGACGTCGGGTTCCAGCGCCAATATGGACACGGATACGCCAACGATGAACCTGCGTGGTGTATAACCCGCTGAGCTCCTAGGGGGGTATGTGTTTGTGATCTATCCAGCCCATCCAGATGTTCCTTAACCCGCACACATAGGAGTTCCCCTATATACTCACTTCTACAAACAGAGTATTGAGTAGATCACTCCACCTTCATGCAGTCACCTCCTTTGCCATATGGGCGTACTACACAGTTAGAGGTGCCGCATACAGTATCATAGAGTCGATTGCGAATAAGATGCCTTTGAAGAGTGTATGGAGGTATCTCGACAACCCTTACATCGTCTTGAAGACCACACCGACGCACAATTGATCGGATAGATCTGCTCACTTGTTCGGATGTGGAAGGCAAACAAAAAGACACCTGGTCGGAAGGTGTTCTTTCGCGGACTGTCGAAGTAGTGAAATACCTCCGTGGTGCTGACCCAGAGTACGGGTATCCATTCATCAAGGCGATGCTCTGGGCCATGCTCAGAGACCCTTTCTTCAGCTCAGTATCGGATGAAACTTTCTTTGCGACTCTGGACATTGCAGACCACCGCGTGCTTAGTTTTTATGGGGTACGCCGATTGGTAATGAACAATATGTTCTTACAGTTGGTTTGCGATACCATTTTGCTCTTACTGTGTCCCGTATTACCTGGACATTCAAAAAAGGTCCAACCCTTCACGGGCTTTCCCCGTGTAAATTTAATGTTTCCTGACTGCTTACTCATGAGGTCGTAACAAATGTCCATTTCTTCCTGAGTTGAACATATGATAAGGCAGTCATCGATGTAGCGATAATATAGGATTGGGCTACGGTCCGATCACTGCTAAAGACCCTCAAATGAACAGGGAGGAGGAGTGTGTGTCTATTAAGTTACCACATACTAGTTAGTACGAGGGTGGTCGTCCTCCTGTCTTAGCGGCGGAGTTTAAAGGAATCCTGCGCGGAAAAATCATGATCCTATCTCTCCTATGAAACACTGACTTGAGTCCCATAGGTCACGATGAGGAAGAAAAGAACGAGAAATAAATGTTTGTTTTGTAGAAAAATTCAAAAAACCGAAACACATATTAGTTGTTCAAATTCCCGCCAAGCTGACGTCACGAGCGTTTGCGACGGGTACCTCGTTTCCTGGAGTGTCGTCACCAGAAATTGTTCCCGCGGAAATTGTAGCTCGCAGCAGGAATTTGGAAGCATTCGGGACACACATACGAATTTGAACACTGGACCCAGGAATTTTCAAAAAAAGAATAAAAATTGGGGGAAGTTAAAATATGAAGTAACAATAAAAAACAATAAGCAACATATTTTGCAGTATTGAGGAGCAAAAAAGACTTTCTAGGATAATGATTTTCCATGGTAAGCGGCCTCAAAACTTTTTGAACTCAGAAAAGCGACACTAAGATATCTGGTACCTAATACATCTGATTACAAGTTTCCAGCGAATTTGGTGATCCGAGGTGTTCTGGCGCCTTTTGGCGCGCGCGCCAGGCTCCCTAGCGGTAAACGAATGTGATTTTCATATTCCACGGGTCGAATTACCCCTGAAGGCAAGTTTCTCGACAAATCTACAATCAAAGACAAATTTCGATAGAAACCCGGCTGAGTTCTCGAGTAGTGGGGCAGCAGAGGGTAAATAATGCCAAGAAATCTCTCGTAGAAAATTCTCACATTCTTTCTGTCATCAATGTGTCAGTTGTGATCAATGGGAACATCACACAAAGTTTCATCTATAAAGATTCGATCTTCGAAGAGAAGCGAACGTACAAAAACTACATTTTATGGACCATCGAAGAAATTCGGGGCCGAGCCAGGAGAGGCATGGAAGGAAGACCATTGGTTGACTAGAAACAGGCGACTCAATAAAAAAATCGGGTTGAAATGCACGATTTCAAAATCACGCGCAATTGTGCTTTGGGACGCAATTGCACTCGCGGCAGTTTACACGTCGTATCCTGAATTCGTCCTACAACGCGTCGCCTTACACATAGCCGCCTCCCCACGTACATTGTTCCATGAGTTATGTTGTTCCGCCCGATGGTCCTTCGATGGTCCATGGAATATGATTTTGGTAAGTTTATTTCTCTTCGGAAACTAAATGTTCGTGCGCCTAACTTCGTATGTTGGCTCCAGTGATCACAACTGACACATACATGTGGGGAATTGGAGCAAGAAATTTCCGCGCAGGATTCCTTTAAGGTGAGCAGTCCCATTTCTCTATCGATCAATACCTTTGGAAGTTTCTAGTCTACTGAAATAGTTTTTCAGTTCTCTGTTAAGGCGTTTGAGCGAACAAGTTACACATGCTTCTGACCATTTCAGGCTCTGACGAAGGCGAAGAAGCCGAAACGTAAGCCTTGTGTAAAAAGTTCAATCTTGAAAGAATCATTTCTACTTGCTGATACAGTTCTAATTCGTTCACTTTCTTCCCCACTTTCCGCCGAAAGTAGTCGTCGAGGGAGTGCAGGGGTGAATAATTCTCAAGAAATGGCGCCCATTGATTCTCTCTATTTTACGCTTTTTTCATGAAGATTTCCCATAATCGGAACCCAACTCCAGAACGACGCCCCCACACGCGTCTCCCACAATCATTCAGAATTCAACTTCTACAGGAACGACCGCCTTTTCAAGATTATGGTCAACCCCAAATAAAATCAATTTCCCAATATCGAAAATACGACGCCTGCTGGTACATATTTGTACAAACAGAAGTTTGACGCTACACAGGGAGCCTTCTACTCCAGGCAATACAGCAACGCCTGCGCCTCAGTTGTCTCAGGATAGGTGTCAGCCTTTATGGTTACGTCGTAGGGTTGTGAGCAGAAATATGGGAAATCCGACTTGATGATAAACATGCACTACACCTCATAGCGCATTGCTAATCCCTCATAATTTAAGGCCTCACATGAACACGAAACGCATCTGCATGAGAAAATCTTTATTACCATCAAGTAAGTATTTAGTAAGGAGAGCGATTCTTCTAATTAAAAAATCGGTCAAAAACGCGCTCCTATGCGGAGAATCGCATTGAATAGAACTAAATAAAGGGACTCAACAATTATAATCAAATGCTGTGCATATTTTGCATTTATTTGCTAGTAAATAAATAGTGTAGTGTCACGATTTAAGCGTTAAAGCAATCTATTCGATCGGCCTCCATCTGTCCTCCTTGTACATTTCGACAGCATCATCAAGTGGCGAATGTGCGTTGCCTGCAATTCAACATAAATGTGCGGCGTTCCGAGCTACAGAGCTGTACAGTTATTCGCAAACATACATTCAATCGCATTTTTTAAACAGCCTCTTTTGCTCACCCGTTTCCATGAATGGGCTCATGCCTTTCGCTGTGATTACTTACACTTGTGTTCACGCATGCGCAAGTGGAACTAATTGTAAGCACAGCGAAAGCGTGTTGTACGGCAGGTTAACCTTACCATATATATGGATCGCTAATTCATTTTGGGTGTGCATGTGTGTGGGGAAATTTAAAACATGAACATGCATTGCACGTCGAGGCATTGATTATTGCATGTCATTCAGATGGTCGGACGGGAACACATAGTCAGTGATATGAGGTTTTCAATTCAATCAAAAGCTGATCAGAAAGATCCGTAGCTTAATTCGTGGGAGAATGGAAAGTTGGTTTCTACATGCGGCATGAAAACATGAAGGGTCGAAAGTACACTGCGACGCATAATTATAGTTCCACCTACAAACTTTCCAAAAAGTTGCATATGGGGATGTTTTTGAAAAGGGCTCTACCGACAAATTGTGACACATATAAATGCAAATCTGAACACTAACACGGAAATCCAGTTTGAGAAAGCAGCAATTTTTTTTAGTCATTTTTTCGAGAATACCCACTTTGCCTATGCTGCAAAAATATGGTTCCACCTCATGTTTCTCCGCTGCATTTTACCTAATCAAAATTTGACACTATTGCCCATTCAGGCTCCTTAGCTTATAGCAAAGGCAAAACCGCTGTCAGACTTCCGTAAAAGGAAAATTCTAACAAAACAGACGCAGGAATTGTCGAAGTCGCCTAACGCTGGAATTTGTCAGGGTGCCTTCATAACGAACGAATCTCAAGGACGCCACAGCATATGATAACGGAAGGAACCCCGATTACTATCTGTCCAAAATGAGCGCCGTATCGTGAGAAAATAATACAACTTTATCCAGGCAGGTACGGAAATCAAAACCTCTTCAAAGGTTAGTGCCCCAATGGACGCGCTTTAACGTGTTTTCGATACGCTAGCGACAGTCCATGTGTGAGAATATAAGGAATAACTTTTTTGTCAGAAGGAGTCATGAAGAAAAACGAGTCATTTTTCTGGGAAAGTTTTGCCAGGTCGATTGAACCGGGAATTCTTTCCTTTGTAATTTTTGACTTGCGTCTTTCTTTCTCTTAACGTTTTTCTTCCTCAGATTGGTTTTTTTCTTCGTAGAAAACATGTGTGGAGAAGAAAAAGATCAGTAGTATGGTCAGAGGTTCCAAAATATCACAGATAAAAAAGTGTCCTCACATTGCTCAACTTCGTAAAACTTTTTGTGAGAAATGGCTCGTTTTTCTTTCTGATTCCTTTTCACAAAAGGCTTAGTTCCTACTTTCCAGACACAGACTGCTACGAGCGTGTTGTTAAACACGTGAAACTGGTCCATTGAGACACTAACCTTTGGTGAAGTTTTGATTACCGTACCCAGCTGGACAAAGTCTTATTATTTTCTCACGATACGGCGCTTATCTTAGACTAATATTAATCAGGGTTCCCTCCAGTATCATATCCTGTAGCATCAAGGAACTTGTTCGTTATGAAATCACCCCGACCAAATTCTAACACGAGCTGACACTTCGACAATTCCTGCGTCTCTTTTGCTAGGGCTTTCCTTTCACGGAGACCTGACAGGTCTGGTTTTGCCTTTGCTATTAGCTAAGAAACCTGATTGGGTAATAATTTCAAAATTTGATTGGGTAGAAGTAAGGGTAGTCGTTCTGTGCACTCTTATCAACCCTTGTGTAGTTCCCATTGTCACTTTTTGCTTTTCAACGCCCGTTCAATTGTGGATAAAATTGAAGAAAATTCATGCTGCGCGATAAGCCCGATAGGATTTTCATCACCGAGAGTTGGTGCAAACCATGGCCCACCCATAACGCTATATTGAGTCACTGCTCCAATTACAATGTTTACCGATGCATCGCGAGAGCGATAGGGGTGTAGTGATTGCACTTATCAACTCTCGCGCTTCCCACTTTTTTGTGACCAAAAAAGACATTAACGGGCATCTCCAATCAGTTGTTTTTCAATTCAGTTTCACAAACCAAAAAGTGCTCACAGTTCTAGCTCATCGTAGCCCCTCATGTGATAAACCCTCCTAGGTCTATATTCATGTTGACGTATTATTCTAACCTGATGTGGTGATCCAGGGCTATGAGGGAGAAGCAAAATAACTTCACGGTCGAGAGTCTCCATTTTTCACGAACTTCCTCTGTCATGTGTTGGAACAGTTTCACAGAAACAGTAGGGTTTGTTTTGGTCCTCTTCCATTCTGGATCGCTGCGATCTAGCTGTTGGCATCTGGTATCCACGTTGGCTATGGTTTAACAGGTTAAATTTCCCAGTGCACAACTTATTTAGAACTTCGGCAAGAATTCGGAAAAGCATGACTTGTACGCAATTGATTTCCGGCAGCAGGGTGTCGGAACCATCGCTACCATCGCTTATTACTCTTTAGCGCACATTACCTAATTCCCAAATCCGGTTACGAAACCAAAAGAAACATCGCAAAGTCAAATCCTATTTGGGGTTGATTCAGACTCAACGTATCTGGGATCCATACAATACCTTCTTGAATCTCCATAGTCTTGTAGAACTGTCCCAGTATAGTGATCTGTCACACAGGCAGTGTTCTGCTGGGAAACGACTAACCTGTTCAGATTATGAACCTGTCCCTGAGATACAAAAAACCACAGGGTGTTCGATGTGTGGTCTCTTTTTATGAGGAATCGAGCCCCGGATAGGCTAGAGCGAATTGTGGTCTGAGACAACTTGCCCCATCTTTGTTGTAAAAGTGCTCAATCTGCCTTTCAGAAGACCTCATTAGATATCTACAGGGATAGTGCAATGAATTGGGTTCTAGAAAAAACTAGCCACATCCGGCGTGCAAACGAGCTGGCTAAAGTTAATGCAAACCATAATTTTAGATTCCGAGCTTTTCCTGGAACATCTCATGGAATTGAATTAAAAGCGGCAAAGAAATTATGCACTGGTGTGCAAAACTTAGGACGAACGTAGCTTTTCCAACAACGTGTTACTGGCTCGTAACACTCTATGGAACCCAACCACACTTCTAAGAGCTGCCACATGGCACTAAAGAAAGCACTTAACATGAACCATTAAACGGTCCACAGAGCTTTCAGAAGGTTATAATACTTCATCTGCGTCGTCCATAAAATTTCACATCAGTGCATAATAGAATTACCTGATATTTGAAGTGACATGATTTGGACGCTGGACCAGCCGGATTTTGTGCGATACGCTGTGAAGTATACAGTAGCGCTCAAACGTTCAAAAACCTTTTTGTTTTTCACCTAGCGCAGCCAACAGGGAACGAAACTATCCCGAATTTACACATTATATATGAAATCATCTGAGATAAGATCTTCAGACTTCAGACGTCTGAAGTTTGTCATGTGATTGAAACGATGCCGAAAGGGAAAGCCCCAGGTGTCGATGGATTATCTTTAGAGGCTTTACAAGCTTGTCGTCGCAAACTATATTGCGCCCCAGCAAAACGATTCACTCGATATGTCAGTGAATGTGAGGTACCTGAAGCATGGAAAAAATCCAAGACAATCCTGCTGTTTAGAAAAGAAGATAAGGAGAACTTGGACAACTACCGACCCATAACGCTTCTACCAGTGTTATATAAGGTATTCACGTGTTGTTTACTAGTCCGAATAAGAAGGAATTTAGACGAACTCAGCCAGTTGAACAAGCAGGTTTCCGACGAAAATTTGGTAGTTTGGATCACATCTCACTTGCTGTCAAATCATCGAAGCTTTTCGAGAATATCATGAGCCTTTAGTACTAACTTTCATCGATTATCGAAAGGCTTGCGATTTAGTCGAACCAGAAACGTTCTGATTAGCAATCAACGAACAAGGAATCGAACCGTGCTACTATAGAATTTTAAGTGAGTGCTACTTTGTATGTTGCACAGTGATTTGACCATCCGAGACTTAAAGTTGCTATAAAAAAGGAGTCCGTCAGGGAGACCCAATTTCCCCAAATTTGTTCTCCGCTTGTCTGGCATCCACCACCCGGCGCTGTGACTGGAATGCCCTCGAATTAAAGTTAATGGGAGAAACTGGTGTCACCTGAGGTTCGCTGATGACATTGTACTAATCTCAAGATCATCGGAAGAAGTTTCTCGTATGCTCAACGATTTACGTACAACAGGATCAGAATCAGGTCTAAAAATCAACATGTCAAAAACAAAATACATGAGAAACGAATATTCTGGTAGAAATCCTGTTCTCCTACAGGGCGTCCCTCTAGAAGAAGTCGACGAATACGTCTATCTTGGCCGTCTACTCAATATGAAGAATGACCTCAAAAGCGAAACTGTGAGAAGAAAGAAAGCCGGCTGGGTGGCGTATAACTCGATCAAAAGTGTGATCGAAAACAGAAGAGACGACGAATTGCGAGGAAACCTGACTATTTAACTCCACAGTACTTCCTGCTTTTGAGCTATGCGTGCAAAACTGTTCTTCTAACGAAAAATATGTGGAAAACCAACACGAAACGATGCAAGCATCTTCTGAACATCAAATGGTTGGTATATGTACGCCAAAAGACTGACCAGGTTGCACAACGAAGACATACAAAGAATGTCCAAAGTCCGTAACATATTCTTCACGTTGACAAAAGCGAAACACCACTTTTCGCGACTGGCAAGACTCAGGAACAATATTTGGGATTCCAATTCAATTAAGGTACTAGTCCACTAGTGTCATCGACGCTCAAGATAGAACATCGTGGATAAGAAGATGGACCTCGGCAAAACGAATCGCAGCTGATAACTGCCAAGTAATACAAATAAATAAGTATATATGAAATCAAGTGTCTATACTATAGCGAAGACCGTATGTGAAACTAGCGATATGTTATGAAAAATACACGTCACAAAGTTTGGGAAAACCCCTTAATTTCAGTGCGAATTCAGCACAATAGCTCTCGAATTTACACGAAAAAATAGTGATCTGTTGAGATGACTCAAATTCTGAGTTTACATCGTTTTACCATTGAAATGATTCAACATTATTTTGGAAATCTCGAGGTATCCTTAACTGAAATGTGGATGCGGCGACATCCGCTCATCCTTTAAATGCAACCAGTCAGGGTTCAGTTTGTTTTGTTCACCTCTAACAATTCTTTTCTGTGTCTAGGAAGACTACCCACTATAAGGTGGTAGTACTGCTTCAGATCAATGATAGGAAATCCATATTTTTTCGGCTATTTCTTACTATAAAAATAAAAATAAAATATAAAATATAGAAAGGAAGCGTGTATTCGCTAGACTACTCTTGCGTTTAGCCCAGCTACATTTTGCTGGATACCAGACAGGGTAATAGCCGAATGGTCTGCCACACGCTCATCTATTAGAATCATCCACTTCTTCTGACCGTTGGAATCTGATAGCTATAAATAGGTTCTCTGTTGATAAAACGTCTCACAAAGTTCAAACTTTCATTTTCAAGAAGGCAGAATTCGACTGGTCGCCGAATTCAATTTCCTACCTGCTCGCCTTGCTCTAGGTCAGACGTCAATGTGCGGAAGCCGTTTGGGCCATCCGCTCCTGAAAACGAAATGGCTTCTTGTTGAAAATTTTTAACATTCGTATTTTCCGACCGATATTGAGCTGGCTCTCAAATTTTCTTCTTCTTCTCCCTAGCCTTAGTCCCGCACAATCGTAGGCATCCGCTGTCTTGTCAGCCGTCGCCATGTTGTTCTCTCCAGGGCATCTTCTGCTATTACCCGACTTCAGTGAGCTCCTTCTTGATGAACGTCTTCCCCCCTTTTCTTGGGGCTTCCTCGCGGACGCTTACTTGCGTTTTTGAAACTCCTTTCTGTCTTATCGGATGATCCTGCGGCCTCATTAGCACGCGCCCATACCACCGCAGACGCTGCTCTACGCACTTTTAGTTGGACAGGGGCAGTCTGCATAACGCCCTGACATCTTCGTTCCAACGCCTTCCAGTTGCGTACGCCGCAGGCCCACCTCAATCATTCTCAGCGAAGTGAAGCTGTTTCCCGTGACTCTGGTTTTAGGGACCACACTCGCTGCTGTATAGCATCGTAGGCCTTTACTGTCCGGCACACCTTCCGTTTGAGCGTTCTGCAGCCCTTCGATACAGAAGATCTCCTGTGGATCAAGAGGCTTCGTTGCTTGTGCTTCACTGCCTGTTCCACACTTCCATCGGCAGCTATTATAGATCGATCCAAGTCATCGCGAAGTTTCCCCACTTTTCGATGCATTCCCCATTCCAAAATCGGCACTTTACCATCTTCAGAGCTCAGGAGCTTTGGTCTTTTTGACATTCAGCAGAGCGCCGCCTGTGCCAGGAGCGTTCTGCCATTTCTGCACCCTGACATGTAGTTCTTTCTCTGCTATCGCCATCAGGGCTCGAAACCAAACCAGTCGTATAGCACTGACATTGCTCCATCGTTACCACCTCCACTGCTCCCTGAAGCAGAAGCTAGGAGAGCAAAGTCAGTAAAACACAACCACCTCAAAACGACCCCTTCGAGCTTCACATCTCATGGATTCACTTGCTTGAGAGGAGTGGCTTCTCATTCGTCCTCTAAGCAAGATAAAACCCATATCAGTGATCAGCGTGAATTAAACTTCATGATCAGCCGTTCTTAAGGAAGATAAATTTCAGAGACCAGTCAAAGTTTGAAATTCGGTCGGAGAAATTATGGGCCACCCAGTAACAACCTTTCACATCATCAAGTCAGTTCCACTGAAGGCAGCGTGCTGGGCTTGACACAAGGCTGCCTGTACAAGGTTTTTCGTTAGCCTCATTGAAGAAAAACACATGGAGTAGACAAGACCAAAAGAAGTGTAGGCTGCGTGAGCAGCGCACATAATGCAGTAGGCTGAAGAGTTTCATCGAAGCCTACTTGTGATGCGCGCAAGTAGGCACGAACTAGTGTAAACCATGAGAAGCTCGACTTAGTAGGCTTGCAAACCGAGAAAAACGGGGAAAGATGTTATAGGAAAATACTTGAACGTGTGTGGACGGCTCCTCAGTCTACATATGCAGTTTTACGTGAACGAGTGAAATCGCAACGCAAGTTTTCCCAAGTGTCCTCATTTATTTCTCACTGTGCATAATCGTGCGCTCCTGCTGTGTAAGCTATGTGCTGAATTTCATTATGTTTGATCCTATGGCTAAGCTAACGGTGCCGTGCACTTCTATTTCATCTACCACATCGCCAGAGCGAATGTAACACTGTTTGCGAGTTCCTTTCATGTGTGTAGTCGCCGACCTTCAGAGATAGGCATACCACGATTTTGCGACATCTCTCCTTAGATTGTACCAGATTCGTCGGCGCCGTCAACGCCGGGACCTTCCTTTCCCCTGCGGCAAGCTTCTATCTCCGCTATGGTCCCTTCCTGTGACACCAACACCCCTCGTGGAAGGTGACGCGTATCAACACAATGGGTGTTCAAACAGTAGAAGGGACACACTCATGATATGACGGAGATTTTTTCCCTTCCTCGCTCATCCTCCCTTCCTCTCTCCACGCCCTCCCAGCTGCGCACTGCAGCACGATGTGAATGAACGGAAGTGTGCTAAGCAGGTGTGTATATAGCCCTGAGAGCTGTTATCCCCAACTATCCTCTCAAAAACATGATATCTCAAATCCTGTAAGCCTACGCCGATTTGTTAGCGGTTTGTTATCCCTTGAGCTTCCTTCTCACTCAGCGATTCATTTTGCGGACGTGACACACATACACCACGTCACACACACTCACACACACACATACAGATCCATCAAACGACACACAAAGTTATGCGGCTTTATAATATAGTTAGGATATCACATGAATTATTACGAGGACATGGTAACGTCATTAGGCACTCGTGGGGCATTTTGCCATCATCTTTCGCAAAAGGCAGTTTCAAAGCCAATTTGCAGTCCATATCGTGTGAACTACCTTTTTTTTCTTCTCCTAGACTGAAATAAGCCGGTTGAAAAATTACAACACACATGGACCAGACACAGCCTTAATGGCAGCGATCACGATAGATGTTTGGTGGTCCCTAGCAGTGGAAAAGGTGTAATGGGTCTGGCAGTGGCAGGGAAAGCAGAATTACTTTGTTGAAGCGGCAGATCGAGATGTAAATAATGTGTGTTATTCTGTTTGAAAATATTAGACGAAGTGAAGAAAAATGTCAGTGGAAAAAGGCAAGGCCGCTCTATGTTTTTAAACGGAAATTTACATTGCTGAGGTCGATCATGGTCTGAGGGAGAGACGCAGCGCTACGAAGAGAGGGTAAACGCGCAATACACGTTTGCACGCAGAGAAGGTGCAAACACCACGGGTACCCCCAGGAGGCCCGTCGCGCGACAAGAAGGCGAGTCAGCGACGAGTTCCGCGCGTACTATAGGGATTTCCGCGTCAAGTTAAATAGAATTCCATTGTACGTCTTACATCGCTCACGCGCTCGACTCGTCCGCGGACCGCTGCCTTCTTGCCGCGCGACAGGCCTCCTGGGGGTACCCCAAACACTACCAATGGTGCGATCGATATAGGAGCAGCATGGCGCACACACGAGGCAAGCGCGCCTCTACCTCGTAGTTTTTCGCATCGCGACCTGTATTTCGTCTCATGCACTTGGAGACCCCTTCTTCCCTTTTAGGAGGAATATTTCCTGGTACTTTTAATCCCGATCCCGATTTCACAAGCGAAATGAGACTCTTTGCTGCTCTTTCACTTTTGACTATGGGTGAGCCATTAAGCAAGAAAGATGTGGCTTGCACGCACTAACAATAAACACAGTACAGCACAAATTTCAGGAAACATTCGTGCTTTAGTAGTAGTAGTGAATAAAGAATGGTTCTGCGCTGCAACCGCGGATTGTTTTTCAGAGGCTTCACTGAGCTGCAACAAGCTCACAGCTCGCCGCGATTAATTATCATACATCTCTTCCTACTCGCAGCTTGAGTGCGCTAATACTTACCCGGTGCACATCACATTATCGTAATCACTGCCTCAAGCGATGCCGATTTCTGAACTCACGGACGATCTTCGTGAACTTCGGTTTCAACATGTCCGAACCGTCGAATAATACGGATAGGTATGGAATAGAAACGAAAGCAGTTAGTGCTCTGAATAATCGAATGCACAGGCAATCTTCGCCATTAACAAGCTACTATGTACAATGCTAATGTCTCAGAACACTATTTCAAACACCAACAACGAGGTCCATGGTTCGTTTGCCTCAAATGTAAAGTAACATTCACTTTTGGCCTGAATCTGTCTGGCCTGTTTTCAGCACGGTTGTTGCAAACTTTTGAACAGGGTTTTTTTTACGACAGCTTTCTTTGTCGGCCTTCCTTCTCCCTCGTCTACGTCATCTCATCAATTGGTTCACGATCAGAGCTACCGGCCTTGAGGAGGGAATAACTTACGAGATTAAAGTGATCCACGCATTCTGTGATCTCGCACACTTCGAATTGCGACACAAATCCGCCCCCTCCCCTTGAGCTAAGCTCTCAGATTCACAGGCATCATAAGTGAGAGAATTTAGGAGAGAGCAATGTATGCGATTAAACTGCGCTGTGGCAAAACGACTGTCTCGGTATATATTTCATAATTAAGCAAATAAAAAGTAGTTGGTTGATGTTGGAAAAATATTTGTAAGCCTACACAAAGCCAACCCTAGACCTTGAAAAAAAGCTGTTTGGATTGACAGAAGCTTCGCGAAGCTTCCCAGGTCGATACGAGATGAGGACATTTTGGTGAATGGAACTGAAGGGCTCTCTGAAATGCTAAAGCTGGTAGATCTTTAGAACCCTAAGACACATGATTAAATTAGCATGAGCTCTACGTATCTTGTAGGTAATCGTAAGTATTGCATGCAATAGCATTTCAACGGCTTTGCACCACGGTTGATGTACTTAACTGCAAAAACTAGATTATGTTCCGAGAGCTTAATCTACTTCGCGAACAATATGTGTGATATCTCCATGTGATCCTTGTCTCATCACCTTCTTGTTTCGCGATTTCGTACTGTTGTTTCATTTCATCTAATAGGTTTTTCCAAAGAAAGCATAGATTGATGAGATCGATGAAGGAAATATAAGCAGAATTTCACGATTCGCCTAAGCCCCTCCACAACTACGCACGCGCACAGTTCAGAGTTTTTCTCAAACCAAATCTGAATACCACTCAATATAAATAATTGAGCGCTGCGTATGGCAATGCTGCACAATTCCTCCCGAAGGCATCCGTCCATGGCGAACTGCTACGCTCATTCAACACTTGACTTTATTGTCCCAAGAGGGAAAGATCTCCCGTGAAGAGTGTAAATAGCCTCCTCCAGGGATAAGACAAGTGGCAAAGCAGAAGAGCATCAGCGGCAGTATGCTGAAGCCTTGTCAATTTCAAAGCTACCTACCTCCACAAAATACTTGAATTTTGACAGACAAAAAAAGCATTCAAGTTAGTGAGTGTACGCTCTTAGTTTCCCCGCCTGTTTTTGATCACAACCAGGTTCATTTTGAGGTTGCTGTTGTGCCGAGTTCCCGATCAACTATCGCGTTTGATGTCACTCATGTGTTTTTTAGTGTTTCAAGGTCTTCGTGCCAATAATTTTCACCAGTTTTTGTGGATGCGCATCGATGGTCCGACTTTTACGATCGATGTGGCTAGATCTGTAGGCCTATCGACACGACACCTACCACAGCTCGTCGTCAGTGTCGTTTTTTATCATTATAATCTCTCACACGGAATTAGTCACTGCTGGAGTCTCTCCCTCGTCCTTGGCGTTATGCTGCCATACACAGCGTTCATATGGGAGTCGCATCAAGACCACCGGAAAAGGGGAGAGCGTAAAGATCCCGAAAAGCATCAACGGTAGGGTTGGCCGGAGGCGACGTTTAAAGGCAAGCTTTGGGATGAAGTTGTGTATAGAACGGAAAGGAAACCAGACCGTGAAACTCAGATCAACTTCTTTAAAGTACAATTGGATCAATGCGTTAAAGGCAAATCCTCGGGATTAGCCCGACTAACAGAAAGGATACCGCAAGAGAAATCGTGGGGTCCGTACCTTCCAAGATCATGCCAACTTCATTGCCAAATTTGCGAGAATGATTCGCTAATCCATTGCGATCCTCGTGGCAGCGCTTCTCACCCACCACTATTGATTAAGAGATCAGCGTGTTTTTTCCAACAGCATGCTTTTCCAAGTGTTTTTTCTTCGTTGATCGCCCTGCATCTCCTTAACACCACATCCGACGCCACTGTAAATTAAGGCTCTGATTTAGCGCTCCCAATGATTTCTCTTACTTTCCTTTCCACTCTCAGTTCATGCCGCAGCTCAGCCATTACTAGGGTTCCTTATACACCATTTTCATTCCGAAGCTTGCCTTCAAATGTCGCCTCTACGAAACTTGTGATAAATCACCACTCTTTACGGCTGTGAACTTAGACGGTGAAGAAGGACGCAACCATGTTGAAAGGCGCACAGAGAAGCATGTTGCGGAAGATGACAAGTATAACTCTTTCACATCATCGTACCAAATCGTGTTTAGAAACATAACGAAAGTCTTGGAATCACCGGCACGAGCAGTCAGAAGAAAACGGATATGCAGGAGGGAATTGTTAGAGAAGAATAGTTAGATGGACAAAGTTAGCAATCGAATGGCGACCATGGCAGCGGAAACAATAAAATGGCCGGCCGAAATTGAGAAGGCGAGAGTTATTCGCGTCTATACTCGAAGAACTTTTATTAGGTTGTCGGAAAAGTCTGGCCATTTGTCGACTTTATTTTCTGATTCACTTTTCTTCTTAGCTTTGCGAAAAATTTACAAATACATGTCCCATCCTAATCGTCAACATAGTGCTTTTTAGCAGGTAACTCGTGGAAGCCGGTTGTCTGGAAATACTGAGCCTTTGAAGCAAAAACCCTAAAGAATTCTACTACTTCGAATAGGTCCGGATCATTAAGCTCTCTTTTTCGTTGACTTGGCAGCAGCGAAAGGAGATGGAGTTCTGTTAGTTCCGGGTTTGCTGAGCGCAACAGGTGGGACAGAACGTCCCATAACGGGCTAAGAGACTTTTGCTGAACCTTCTTCCAAATTCGTTGACGAGAGATGCCTGAATAGAGTAAACGTTTCCTGTTGTAATGCATAGTGCAGGCAAACCCATCCAATCGCCCATATTATGGTTGGACAGTAGCAGTGCAATTCTTTGATAGGAGCTGTCAGTGGACGAATCCCTTGGAACTTCACAATTTCTTAAAGTTACCTCTCGGCTTGCAGTGCTGATATCGCCGCTGGAACTATTGATTTTACGCGTCTGGGCCACTGGCGCTTTCGACTGCAGCTGACGTGAGGATCCCCCTTCTGATTACCACCAACAAAGTAGTCGTCAAACACGAGACAGGCGGGAAATCAAAATGATCATGCAAAATCTGAAGGCCTCTGATGGCGGTTGTCACTCATGTGATAAAATCTCCTTTTGCCATGATTTCTCTCTTTTTTAAGAAGATATTGAGGAAGGGTATTGTGTTCTAATAACTCCGAAAAGAATGCGTCAGTTCCCGTGCATGGCTCTGGAGACTGTATCCAAATAGCTCCATAAGACACTCGTCATTCAGTGGAACAAGCCAACCGAATTTGTGCACTTTTGTCGAGGTCCTGGACTTCGGCAACTAAATGATAACCATGCTCTGTAAGACACTCTGGGGTTCCATCGCAGGACGTGAGCACTTGCCGCATCGCTTCCATTGACGCGTTTCGGTTTTAGAACGAGGAGCAGCCAAATACGCTTTAAGCCAAAGACGATTTTCTCAGCCATAGTCGCTGTGAGAAACGCAGAAGTGCTATGAAGCAATCATCAACTAGGGTTTATAGGTTCTCTAAGAAATGTTCAAGATTTTACAGCATGTAGATCGAAATGGCCATTGACTTTCCGACAACCTAATAGAAGAGTAGCCACGTTCTACGGAGAAGAAGCATCCAACGACGCATTGAAACATTGTGATCTCGTCTGAGTAGATAAATCTTCCTCAGAATATGATAGCCCACACGCCATCTTGGGTGAACTCATTAACCTCTAAAATAAGGGAGTTCCGCCATTCTTCAAGTTCTTCATCCAACAGGTTCCAATACCAATTCATCGCATTCGCTGTCTTTATGCATATTTCCTTGTGCGGAGAGGCTCTCAGGTCGCCATGGCCATTCAAGAGGTGATGTGTACCGCTTGATGTGCCTTTGAACGCTGATCTCAAATCTACCTTCCAAATCTGCTGAACGATTTTCTGAAGGGAGCTATTAAGCAAAACAGCGTAACGGCTGCGTCCACTAATTTGCTTTCTCCTGCAGTACAGCTTAAATGGTTTTATTAGCTTATTTAGCCAAACTCCTGAAGAACGCAACACAGCAAACGCGATCAGGGGCCGATCCGACGACATTTTGACTGCAAATCCCTACCACTGCCATAGCGCTTTTTGTTTCATAACTTCATTCAGGGAATCGTTTAGCAGATTCATAAGGTATATTTGGGATCAGCCTTCAAAGGCACATCTGGTGGTATACATCCCTTCTTGTATGGCCATGGCCACCTGGGAGCCCTTCCTTGTCAGACGACGCCTTCCTATTTCGCTCAGCAGACTTTTGTGATGAGCAGAACACCCGTTAGATAAAAAGAGCAGACATGCGTGCTGTCTTTTTTTTTGTAACGGCTGCTCAAAGATTGGCAGAACTCGTTTTGGGAACATTACATGACCTGTTGCAAAAAAATTGAGAGTCGACCTGGATCTCGTTTTTTCGAAAATTAGAAATTAATCAAAAAAATCAATGTAAATTTCCGTATTCAAATTCTTCGTTTGACGCACCTCTTGCTGAACTTGCTCTACCTCAGAAAGTTGCTTTTGAGCCAGAGCCAGTGTCTCGTTGAACTCTGGAAAATTAAGGTTTTCCGACGAGTGGCGTGAAAAGCAAGGTACCATCTGAGAGTCTGTAGTTAATCGGATGGAATCTCTCAAATCTTTCAGAAAACTCCGACACTTTGATTTCGATTCCGAACACGAGCAAAAGAGTAGGAGGTTGTTCACAAAATTTCTTCCCCCTGCCCCCCAGTCATGTTTCAAATGCTTTTCTATTGTGAACCTTCAACTATTTTTATAGAGGCATTCCCTCACCTACCGGGAAGATATAAATGTGCATTAATATAACTCAAAAAAAGAATGCGTCTACTGGGTAAAAAAAGGAACGAATCAGTTGAAGGGCTTGGAACTATTTTTACTTTATAGTAGAGATGGTCAAAAATGCAAGAAAGTGGAGAGCTCGCAAGCAGGGAAATCCTCAGCGGAGGTATCACTTCTCATTGCACACTGGTGCTGTCCATCCATTTGCTCGTGTGGTCTATGAAGGACAGCCACTTGAAGAGTAACCACTTGTATGGTCTTAAGAGACAGAGATCCATTGCAAAGTTACGTGTCGCTGTCAACGCAAGATCCCCAGTACAAATCAGAAATAAATTCATGAATTTGTTCACCTGCAACGTCCGCAACACACTGATCAGATCCAACAAAAAACAGATCGGAGGCGGCCTGAAATCGTCGGTCGTTCACACTTGAAGTATGCTACAATTAATCAAACGCCTATTCGAAAGTCACCCTCATATGGATGTGCAGCTGCGAGAGCATCCCCGTTACATTTTCACTTTGTGATGTGACATCTCCAGAAGACGAGCCCACTTTAGAATTCTAAAAATTTTTGTTTGTGAAACTCTTTTTCCTGTAAAATCACTGACGGTTTGGAACGCGTTGTTTACCACGCGCAAAGGTTTAGGAGATACAAAGGAGCGTTTTTCGGAAGAAGACTGCATTCGACCATATTAGTAAATATATGTACCAACGGAGATAATATTTTATCCCCGATATAGAGGGTCGTAAGCGCAGTGATCAGCGCGTAGCCGTGCAGGATCGTGAATCGACTTCGAAAGGCATCAGTGAATTAGAAGCATTGCGCAGGCGTAGTGCACAACATGGCATTGTGGTTTTTAGCCTTGAGCACTCTGAATACAAACTTCTCGCAACGGAGAACTGCCTCAGAAGGATTCAGATCTCTCTGGGGTAAAATGAAATGCAGGGAACTGTATGAGGGACGGACTTCTCGAAAAGTGAAGGGAGTATTACAGAAAAAAACATCTTTGAAGCAACGACTTTCCACGGTCACTCCATTATTTATTAAAGCGCATGTTCGCAGTTTTCTGAGTCACTGACATCTTCACATAAAATGGGTTTCTAAGGAAGTTGTTACTTTTAAAGGAGGCAAGTACAATTTCCTACTCAATTTCAATTCGCCAGTTTGTAACTGAAAAATCCTACAATCTTAGAGATAAATTCAGTAGCGTTAAAAAACGGAGGTGTAAAAGATTCCAAATTTCCCTCAGCGGTCGAAAACGCCCGAATTCAATCAGAAAGGTATTGTTCTAAACTGGAAAGGGTTTCAACTTCCCATCAACATTAAACTGAGACATAGGTGAATCGATGGAGCCTAGAATGGTGATCACTACTATAAAGAATGCGCTACGACTGTCTGTCTGTATCCATCTGTCCGAAATTCGGTACTAAATGAATAACAACCTACATCAACCATATCCACACGGTTACAACAATCATTGAAGTTTCACAGTAGTACAAGATGCCACCCCGTCCTACACTCATCAACTTGAAGAAGGTTTTCGACTTTGAGGAGGCAGGAGCGGTTATCAGAGCTGTGGTCAGCCAGGGTGTCCATACTCAGTGCATAAGGCTTTTGAGCTCTACAGCAACTTTGCCACCAGAATCTCACCTTTCTATAAGGTCATCGTTGTCGTGAGGAGAGGGTTATACAAGGCGACACCATCTCGCCCAAACTCTTCAGCGTCGCTATCAAGAACGTCATACGTCAACTGGAACGGAAAAAAAATGGGAGTGAAGGCCGACAGCCGGCAACTACACACCCTTCGGTTTGATCACGATATTTCTTGTAACGCCAAGCATCTTGTAAGTAGAGCGAATAAAAGCTGATTTCGAGCTAAGCAGGAAGAAACGAGCGGCATGGGGAGCGTTTAAGAACATCGAGGGAGTAGTAAAGAGGACGAAGAACATCCGGCTCCGTGCCCACGTCTTCGATTCTGCAGTCCTTCCTGCCTTAACCTACGTCTCTACGCACTTGGACACTACGCAGGCAGGGTGAGCATGCGGTACAACGCGCTGTCGAGTGGATGATGCTTAGAGGTAACTCTCCACACTCAAGTGCAGAGGAGAGGCTAGAATTCCGAAATACACCAGCGGGCAAATCAGGAACACGCCTTTTTCGCCCGAATAGAAGATAAGCTCAGACGGACACGTCGTGCGATTTTGTGGTGACCGTTGGATCGAAGCGGTTACCGACTGTGTCCCTCGAGATGTCAAGCGAACACCTGGACGACCGCCGGACCGATGGTCAGACTTCTTAGCTCTGAACGAAAGGAATGAACGGCTTAGTGTCCCCCGAGCAAGGAGGATCCACTGGACCACTATAGCACGCGCAGTAACGAATGGAGACGTTGCTGTGCGCCCGCTCGAGCAACAATCGACGATCAACGGGACGAAAGGTGATACAGGTGATCCTGTTTGGGGAAGAATGAAGGTGTTTCTACAAATAAATATAGGGCATGCAGATTAATAAACGCAGGTGTCCCAGAAGAGAGGGGGTCGTATCAAGACCTAAAAATATTGAGGAGAAGTAAAAATTTCATAAAACTTAGGCTTGACCCTGACTACAGGAGGATGGAATACAATTACGTACCGCTCGCTGTGTTTCCATTTCTTGAAAAGTGCACTTCTAGTCACGTATGTGAGAAGTAATGCTTCACATAAAAGAAATCACAACTGGCAACATGACTCGTTCCCCCGAAGAGTCATATGCAGCATGAATACGCGGTAGGATTAGCGTGATGAGCAGCAGGACTACTTATTGCGGAACACGATGGGCGTGACATCCTTACCGATATTCATAATACATATGGGTAGGCGTTCCACAATAAGGCAGGGACTTCTGTGTTATTCATAGCCCAAAGTTTTTTCTTGGGCAACGTGCGTTTCGGTTGAACACCATTTCGCATGCGTTTTCAATGCGCATTGTGACTGCAGTGCGTAATCTTTCTCTCGGAGCAGGAGCCCTCTATGCAAGCAAGTTCCTTTACGCACGACTCTCTTGCACTGAACATTTACATAATTTTCGAAGCTATCGCAAAGTGCAGGAGCATCCTCCATGACTTCGGGGAAATTGAAAAATGTGTACACGTCCTGGAAGCTCTCCTCCCTCCTACTGCTTAATCCGGAGGTTTAGCACCATTCCAAATGCATACCTCTACAACTCCCTCGTATCTTGCAGTAGCTCTAATTTTCCTTGCTGCCGCCGATCACCCATCAGGAATTGAGGCACTGATTGGAGAAGCACAGGAGCGATCTTTCCTCACAAAATTATGACGCCATGGCCATCTTTCCCAACTTCTTTGAAGAGATATCACTGCTTGGTGCTGACCCCTGAGCTTCGAATGCGTGTCAAGTACGACCCCATTCGTCAAGGGTTCTCCATGCCTAGCCTCAACTCAGGATGAATCATGATAGAAGTTTCCTCCACAGAGGCCGATTTGGCGTCAGTGGAAGGTTGAGGGATACCATTAGGTGACTTCATAAGTGTATCCGCTTTTTGGAGATTTCCCTCTTTCCATTCGCTCCAAAATAAAATCCGTCTAGGATGTTCTCGTTATTATATTGCCTGCAGTATTAAGGATTGGAATTATATGCAGTCATCTCTAAGAGCACTGAAGCCTTCTGCCATGGTGTTGAAGGTAAGTACAGCCTCGGAAGCCAAGCAAGTGAATTTGGGCTTCAAATGCATCTTGCACTCGCCTTGTTTACCAGGAGTTGTGGATTTTCAGTAGACAAGGAGTGCATGAAGACTGCTACAGTTTGAGCATTCCAAGATATCAAAATGCGCAGACTGAAACAGCACATTTAACACAGGGTGAGTGCAGACACGAGTGAATATTGAGGAAATGTTGCTTTTCAGAAATTAAGGTTCGACCATCCTTGAAGGCAGCCACCAGACAAGAAAACGTGATCTCAGCCAAACAAGGAGCCTCCATTAGATGGACAACCAAAGCGAACTTTGAAAGGTGACTTCCACCAGAATAACATCCCGCTAGGGTTGCCGCTCGTTTTTTGGAGTGCCTCACTACAGACCTTAAACGATGGAACTTCTACTATCGTAGCCTTTACTGTTTGCAACCGTGTAGACCTGTTTCGGACTGTAATGTTGCAGCCAATTGTAGGTGAAAATACTCAACTGGATGACAACTTCCGACCACATATCGGCACTCAAAGATCATACAAAAACTTTGGTTCCCGGCTATCCTCGCCCATTATATTCACACGGGGCGGGCACCTGTGGCCATAATAGTCAAATGCACACAGCATAAGGGTAGCAAATAGTTTTCCTTGTGATGCTAAGAAATTTACTTGCGATATTTGCTCATCTTACCTCCTCAGAGCTCCTTCGAAGAATTCGTGACAAATCCATCGCGGCGTGAATGCCGGGAAACGTGCTGACATTTATTGAATACTTTCCTTAAGGATCGTGGAGTAGAAGCAATCAGAATTGTTTTATAAGAGTTCGCAGCATACTGATGCATAGAGAAAAGTTACAAAACTCGATTTCTTTGAAAATAAGTCGGCTTCAAAAGGATCGACTTACCTGACGTCTACCGAGATGTTCGTTCTCTTGGTAATGTTGACGGTGATGTAATGATGATGGCTGAACTCATCATTTTCACCATCGAAAATTGCGTCACATATGAAAGCAGAAGAAAAACCAGTTAGCAAAAGGAGGCTGAAAATTGGCTTACATGCACTCGTTGCCCACTGAAAGTTGGAATAAGCGCTCAAAAATGAAATGGATGTAAGAATTAAGACCAGCGTCAAAAGTAGTGTGTACAAGAATAATTTAAAAGAAGTACGAGCAGGGCAAACCTTTCGAGAAGCTTTTGGTGACGATATAAATAGACTTGCTTGCAGCAGGCAAAAGCAGGTGAGGTACAGCCTTGCAAGCAGGGTCAACCGTGCGTTGCCCATATTTAAAGTTTTACGACATCCCCCCCCCCCTTGTATTAGCTATTGTATCTTTTCACATATTTTTATGCCCATCATCGATGTTTGGGCGATCAACGACATGGAGGGGTGGTGGACAGTGGTCACTCCACGTGCTTTATCTCGCACAGAGGAGGGAATACGAAGCAACATAAAATTTTACTCATTGAATAGAAGCAATTTCCAATTAAAAAACCGTAAACCTAGGCACGGTAGTAATGGCAGAGATGTGTACATTCAAAAATCTTCCAAGTTTTCTCGAGCTCTGGAAGCTCCTTTTTTATATATGTGAATAACCAAACCTTACAGCAATACATCCTCTTTATTCCAAAGGTTAGGTCTTCCTTCTAAAGCGGTTTCATAAGTGCTCACACGTTTTTGAGAACGCGTGAGTTTTTGTCACACAAACGTTCATACCTTCTTTCATTATTAACTTTTAGCAGATCTTCAAGTCTATTTTGAAACTAGGAGACTGAATCTCTAGAGACAATTTTCAAATTCTCTCGACCGCTCTTTTGCAAAATCGTCTCGTCGTTGCAATTTTCCTTTTATTGCTGTTATAGCGCGAATTTTGAACTTGCGAATAGCAAATTTTCTTCAAAGTAGGTACATTGAGAATCGGTAAAAGCCATTGAAAAAAGCATGACCAGTACTTCATAGCACATGCTGGAATATCTCAAGGGAAATCCTTTCTTTGTCAGACGATTCCATTAAAAAAGTCAATCCGCCGCTGCACCTCCCCGCCAAACTTTGATTTGTTCTGAAAGCATGGGGATTTCTCTGAAAGAATTTTTTGCCTCTTTAAGTGGGACATGACGTATTCTAGTGAGGAACCTCGCTCTAGATGCGCCATTTAATCGTCTGTGGTGCGGGGTCGCGGTGGTAGCTGAAAGGCGTTTCTCTTTTGCAACTTAGCTATGCCTTAGCACCTTAGATTTATTGCATGCACATGAGCACATGGGGTTGATAGAACAAATAAGAAAACATCAGATTACAAAAACAACACAATACAACTCGTTACAAAATTATCAGAAAATACAAGAAATAAAGTGAATTGAAAAAATGACTAACGCCCCAAAAAGATATGGCCTTCAAATAGTAAGAGATTTTTGTGATTGAGGTTACGACCCCTACCCTTCCGTTGAGCAAATACGACCCTCTCGTTGTTCTTTTCGCAACGGTCGCTTGACCCTGCTTGCAAGGTTTCCCACTTACTTCAAGGAGCTGTGGACAGCGGGACCCTCTAGTATCCTCTTTCAATTATACAATACGTTTCTCTGTCAGACGGAAACAGTTCCCACAAGCACTGCGGAGCTCACATAGTAGTCCATAGAACTCTGCATGGTGTGGGAAAGTGCGTTACCGATTCCAAAAAGTTCTGGCGGAATGTGCCGAAGCTCACGCTGCTTTTGTACACCTCACGATTTTGTTGCAAAAAATGAAGGCTCATGTTAATGGTTTTGGAGCGTGCTTCGCAGAAAAAAACACCTTGCCAACGTCATGCAGGTGAGCCAAGGGCGAGAAAGAAAGTATGGAAGAAAAGTATGGAGCGAATCAAATACAGGCAACGCTGCCCATATTTCTCCAGCATTTTTCAAAACTGTAGCAAAAAGTCCACTGAAAAAGGCCAAGGTGCTTCGATAGAACGGAGGTCTTCCGCTTTGAGCCGAAAATTTGAAATCACCCTAATTGCCGTTAGATAAGACGTAGCCAGTGTAAAGTAAAAGAGCTCAGGTCGTGTAGTGTACTTGCGTACACCAACGGACTACCAGCGCTTTGGTCAAAAGGTAATTCGATGACCTGAATACAAATTTTAAGCGGTGACGCCTTCTCTCTCGCGCTGGTTGGTGTCAGTCCGACCCTTGTTTTTACCGAATTCGGTGGAAACTTGCTTTGCTTGGACAGTGGGAGGTGCCCTTTTGATATATGATGTAGTCCATTCCGCGCTTTATTCTTACTGTCATGTGAACGAATTCTTGGAACTCTTGGTTCTGCTCAGCCCTGTTATTCAAGCTCAGGTCATCTTTTGGGCATTCCTCTTCTTAATAACCTGGTTTGCTCCGCCCGCTATTGCGCGCATCACAGGGTAGGGAGGAACTACGGAATAGCAGCACGACGTACTCCATTAAGCACCTCACCACTGGATCGTTATACCTCGTTATATACCCCTTCTCTCAGTCGCATGGCAGTGCCAAGATCTCTCTCCACTCCCTCCTCTCCCCCACCCCTCCATTTTTCTCTCTCCTCCCTCCCTACCTTCCAGCCTCTCCTTTCTTGCCCCCTTCCGTCTACTCCTCTCCACCCCCCCCCACCTCGGTCATCCGGCTGCCACGGCAGCAGCATATGGAATGAGATTGAGTGTGCTGATCGGTGTTTATATAGCCGCTGTGGGTTTATCATGTCATGACATCAACATAACGAAGGGTTGCCCTTCGTACTCCCTGGTTTTGTGAGCGGTCGGTCGGGACGGACAGAACGACACACGCACACACCGACAAACCGAACCACCAAAGTTCCGGTTTATATTGCGTTGATCCATAATTTCTGGCCGATTTTGGTTCAAATTCAATTTTGAGTATGTCAAATTAACTCCATATCGAAATAAGTTGTGTGTTAAAGAACACATCAGGGCCTTCAACCAGGATATATTCAGAAGCTCAAATGCACAACGGGATAATTAAGTGGGAATCAAAAGAGATCAACGACCAAGCCCAACCATTGTGCCTTACGACAATTTCAAGAAGAACCTTGCAAGGAGCGGTAGGCAAAATCAGCGCTGCGTTTGCTCTAGTCTTTGCTACTGTTCAAGCACTGGGCTATTGGCTCAATAGCATCGGCAAGTAAGATAGGAGCTGCAAAGTTCGACCTCATCATGGACCTCCAGTCACTATGGATGAGGACCTCTTGCGCAACGAATAGGAAGTGCATCCTAAGGCTATTAGCAAGAAACTATAGCAAACACCTGTACGCAGCCTATGCTCTATGAGCGATGCCTGAGGGAAAGGAGCTGTAGCAGGATGGAGACTCGATGAAAACAGCAGGCATCGACTGATCATGTTCAAGAGCAGGCCTGACCATCTGCAGAAGTTTCATTCTTTGACCATATAAGCACGACGTTTCCTAGTTGGTTACTAGTGCAGATGAGTCACGAGTCCACCACGATAACAACACACAGCACGCTTTGTAGCTACCTGGCAGCCTGGACTCACCATCGACCAAAGCATGAGCTCTCTCACCAGAGGATACTACCCCCGGTTCGTTGGATTCGCAGGGTATCCTGTTTTGAGAACCATTTCACTCTATGCAGGCGAACATTGCAAAGGTGACCATGGAATAGCTCCCAAAGTTGGCCACAGCAGTGCGGGAGAACGGTTCGAAACATCCCAAAATCTCCTTTCTCCGAAGGACCGTCCGAAATTACATTGCAAAGATAACTCGCCATGCTTTGAAGGAAACTGGCTGGACCACGTCAGCACATCTGTCGTATAGCCCTGACAATGCTTCATCGTGCCCCTGAAGCAGCAGCTTGGAGAGAAAAGAGTCAGTAAATGTGACCCCTCCCCCCAAATGACTTCTCTAAACGTTTCATTCCACAGCTCCATTAATTCTGAAAGGAATGCATCCATTCGCTCCATAGCAAGTGGAGGCTTATGAACGATTATGATGGTGGTCACTTTTTTGTCAATCGTTTAAAAAAAGGAAAACTTGAAGAAATCAATGTGTTGAAATTCGGTCAGAAATTATGTATCAACCCAATATAGTGAAGTGATCCTCCTCACAGATCGGGTGTTGGCAATCCGTTCTTATCCTCTTACGGGTTCAGGTTAAAGATGGTCTTTCCCTTTCCTTCTTGCTTTTCAGTTTCTAAGCGGTTCGCAGAAAAAGTGTGAGCCTGGAAGGAATCGTTCAGCTCTCAGCCCAGCTGTTTGCTTGCCGTAAAATCGCATTCCAACTTGAACAGGTCTTTGTCAAAGTTTGGAAAACAGATTTTTGCTTTGCAAACCAATAACTAGCTAGTAACAAACAGGTTGGAAGGAAAAAACGCACATAAATTCTTAGCACAATGTTTTAAAGGAAGTGGTCACGATAATTTTCATGAGAACGATAAGGGAAGCTATGAAGTGGAGTGGATACAGGTCCTGCCCAGTGTTACAACACGTGAAGTTTCAGTGGCAGTGGCGCCTTATCAGAGAAGTGATAAGACGCCGAAATCCACTTCCGTTCAGCAAAAACCAAGACTTATCGATATGGAAAGGGTGCGATAAGAGCGTGCTAGATATGATACCGTTACGTTATCGTCCCGTTTTCAATCTGGAGTGCACCTCTTATCACGCAGCCGCACGTTCTATCTCATCGTATCATATCTTCCATGGACTTACACTCGTCCAACAATTACTGCCTCACACATTATCGATTGTTAACGCGAGGGTAGCAAATATTACGTGGAAGCCAGCGTGACCGCTTCCTTCAAACGAGGCAAAATTGCGTACGCCGCGAAAATATCCTGACTTTATTTTTTTGTTCATAGGCAAAGACAGACAACATTGTTTTGACTCCTTCCAGAGCACCAGAACTTTTTTGGAGACCTCTTTATGACATATCCCCGCATTGACCCTCCACTGATTTTGATTCCATCGATAAATATCAATGGAGGGTTGCACTAAAAGCACTAATACTGCTCCAATTCATCAAACCTAACTTTCAGCAAACAAAGTTCTTGCAGGTATTTTCAATTACAAATGTTCCCAAGAGCAGAAAAAAAAGTTTATGGTAATTCAGGAGTTTTTAGCTGCTCAAATATTATTAGGTTGTCCCATAATTAGTGAATCACTTTACATTTATTGTTATTAAAAATCCAAGAAAAATGGTGAAGGCTCGAAACATGTTTTGCGACATATACAACATATAATCCTACCTAAGCAATTACTCAGCCATTCACATGCTGCCTTCCGTGGCCGATATTTCAATTTCTCTAGAACCTATTTTTGACCTCCCTCTTAAACACTTCTGATTAGGATCTTCCAAACGCCCATCAACATAGAGAATCAACCGGCAGATAGGCGAGGGCACGCTCCCTCAATCCACGGCCTGCTTGCAGTTCACTCTATCAAGGGGTTGAATTTCTTGGTTGAAGATGACCCACATACCAACTACCCCTCAACTGGCAATTTCACTGCTGTACTCAGCGCTACTGGATGGATCTGGGCAAACTAGTCGCCATTTGCTAGAGCATGCCCGACTTGTTAAAATGATGGAACGTGGACATCTACGTAGTGTCAAAATATTAACTTTTTATCTTGTATGCTCTAAGCCCGAAACAGCTCCACACACGATCTGACATCATCATGTTCCTGCTGATCTCCCTTATTTCCTTACAGTAATCATCCAGCATATTCACACCAGGGTTCTGGACTGGGCGGAGTGTACTACCAAATCTCCAAAAAACACTAGCCTAGCATGAAAGATTCGGGAGTTCTGACAACAAAAGTCGGACCTCCTTCGAGTCCGACACTTTCGAGATATTAGAGAAGCACGAGAGTGACCATGCGCTGGAAACCGCCGCCCAGTAATACCAGGGTCACTGAAGAAGGTCAACATCTGCAGCGTAATGGTGACGCGTTCAATTTGGAAGTTGAGCGAGGCAAAGTCTGCTTTGTTCTTGAGGTCGTTCGACCTCACCTTGCGGAGAATATTCATAAAAAATTGGAGACTCTCAGGCTAGCATTTCTTTCACTTCCTCTGTGTGGCCCTATCCTCGTGTCAACAAGAGACAACTCAGTCTGACCTATAGCGCTCTTCCCCAGGGAGAAATTTTACGTTAGGTGACATGACCTCAAACTCGACTTCCGATTTTTCGTCGATCAATAACTCCTGGAATTCTAGAGATGGAATTCTAGAGAGAAGACAGCGACTAAATTTCCTTGTATACGCAATGCATTGTAGATGACAGAGGTGTATGCGTGGTCCACAAACCAGATGACTCTCCAGCTTCGTCGTACCATCGACTCGATGTCGAAACTAATTCAGATCTACATAGAAACTGACAGCGGCGCTTCAATACTTTTTATTATTATTGAATGTTAGACATTAATTTCCTTCTACTTTTTGTGGACCAAAAAGGAAGTTTAGAGGGTTTTTCTGGCGCACGTAGTTTTTCGCCACCCTGTGTATACCAGTTCACGTCGCACTCGTTGCGCGCACACAGTTCTGCGGCGATATGGGTTGTGTGGCGGAACTATCAAATTCGGCCCTTTACACTAGAAATTGAAGTGCCTCTGAGCCAGTTTTTCGTTATTAGCGCGCAACTACCCTCCCACTTAGCGCATGCTCTACCACGATTGGATCATATCCTTTCGCTATGCAGCCTCTATTCCATTTTCCCATCCTTGAAACTCTTGAGAGCCGAGATTATCTCGAATTAACAAACTTTTGGTGCACACCCTGACTCACAATTCGGACAAGTAATGTTTCATACTCCGCCGTGATCTCTATTCACTTTTTCTCAGTTCACAGGCCTCTTGGACGCGATTATATACTCCGACGACAAACACGCCGCTCATTGGGAGCACGGCAACTACCAATAGCAGCAACTGTATTACTTCGGTAACTCCAACCACTTTTTTCCCGCGTTCCGAGGGAATACGGCCTTCGTCATGGGCAACTAGGTGACGCCTACTGTCTTTGACAGGCTCACAATTACAAATAATACGCGAGAAGGGAGTTGCATTCCTTACTTGTAAAACACAAACTGTTGAAAGTGCTCTCGGTGTTTTTGGATCTGCAGAGTGCTTGCCACACTTGATCAAAGGAATGAGCGGCTTAGTTGGCGCATAAGACGATACATCTATCGCTTCAGTGGAGATCTTAACCATGGCATGAAAGACAGCTCAATTTTGTACTGAAGAGCTCGCATAGAACAGTGGCGCAACTGTATATTTACCGACGGAGACAGGACTGTGTGGACGCGTCGGAGTGTGATGTATTCTTCATTTCAGATTCTTTAACGTCGTTCCCGCTTGTAGAGGGGCCGTCCCTTTTCTGATGTGTGACGCCACTTCTCCCGAGTGAAAGCTTGATCGGGGTGGATGCGTAACGTCCTCTTCAAGTCTTCGTGCACAGCGTGTCGACATCGCGGCCTTCGAACGTCCGTCATAGGCGCTTTCGGGCGCACTGTCCAAGGTTTGAGCCGATCTTACGAGAACACTGTCACTCATTCGCGCGAAGAACATGCTCCTACGCATCGGCGACGCGGCATCGCGCATTTTATCAACAATCGGAGCTAACCGAATCGCTCCGTGATGACATCATACGAATGCGATCTAATCGTGTGATCGCGCTGTCCAGCGGAGCCTTTGGTCCTATCACACCGAGAAGGACTTCAACCTTCTTGCTTCCGGCCAGCACATCAGCACCGTAAATCGGACGACCGCCGGATTGACGCGTTCTATAGATCTTGAATTTTGAGACGCTCAGGTATTTCTTATCGCAGAGACGCCAATCATACGAGCGTGAATGTTGCTCAAGGTGCTTTTATCTTCGCTAGGCAGCATCCATCCAGGCATAAAGGAAGCGTCCATGGTACCGGTTCGTGGAGATTTTTGTAATGGCATCATGACGACAACACAAGAGCAGTGGGAATAACGCTTGAGCCTTGGGTATACTCGATCAGAGGGGAAATATCCGTCGTATGTGCCCGCGGCAGTTTGCACCGGCTCTTTGGGCACTTCGAGTACAAGATGGAGCACCACTCAATAAGCTCTTCGGAACGCCATGCTGTCGTAAAGCATACCCAGATAACGGTCACGAGGGAACGCGATCGAAAAGCCTTTCGAAGATCTATGAAGCGATAATGTATCGGCTTTATTTTTCGCGAGCTTTTCTAGCAGAAGCGAGCGGCGTGGGCATGGATCCGATTGGTGCTGCAACCAAGAACAAAAACAACTGGTTGGTGGTCAGTCGACGGAAGTCACGGATACGACGCTCTACAAATTCCGCTCAAAGATTTTCTGCGGGCGAAGCAGTGCGAATCTGGACGGTAGACTAATGCAGGTCCGGCAGGACTTCCTTTTTCTTCCAGATGGAATCGGTCGTGCTACTGATATGCCAGCTCTCAAGGTACTTTTCTTCTCTGCCAAAACGACTGGTTGAAGAACTCGTTCAACCACTGTGCAGGATTCAGCACTTGAGGTTTCCACAAGTCGCGCTAAGTCGTTTCAGGCACAGTCACTTTGCATTGTTTTCATCTTCTTTATAAGCCGTAATGTTTCTCCCATGGTTACTTCTGAACGGCGTTACTGAGCGGAGCGCAAGGGATGGCGGGATGAGTAAATTCGATGTTGAGATGTATCTGCGAAGTATTACACCATCTCTTCAATGCTTTACTTGCGGTCCGGTAAGAAGACGTGACCATTCGCATCATTTATAGCGAGAACTTTTTCTATATCCTCGTTTCTGGCGATAAGCGGGTCTTGCGAGTCGCTAAAGTTACGTTGCACCATCGCACGATCGAGTCACTTCATTGAGACGACAACTATGAGCTGCTTTCGCAGAAGCACGGCCTTTGCTTCGCTCTTAATAACGTTCTGATATCGCTGCCGAAACTAGCCGTCTTCTTCGAAGAAAAGCTGTGTTTTATCTCTCTCCCCCTACTTTCTCTTAACTTGATCAGTCCAACCCATGTTGCTATATCAACCTTTCTCGTCGGTATCGTCATATCGACTCGACGCAACCTGGGTTGATCGCTTGCACACCTTTCCAAGTTTCGTCGACAGTCGTTACGCTGGAACGAATGTAGGGAAGACCGGCGCTTCTTATCTTCAGGTGCACCACTTAGATTATCGCTGGCCCACATCTTTCGGCTAGTTTGCGGGTCTCTTCGGTGGGGCGATTTTTTAGGTACAATCAATGGTCTTGTGAACGACGTTTTATAGGTACTACTTTTGCGTCCGTTACGAAGCCTTTTCTGGTGCCTAACAAGGACGAAATCGATTTTGTTCTTGGTTTTATCCCCAATAGAATTAAGCATGTTGTAAATTCGTCGTTTTACTGATTGGCCAGATTATGCGAGTCGCATTAATTCAGGTTCGATTTCGCATTCAGTATTACGTGAACCCAGAAACCAAAACCCCATGTTACAGCTTAACCGTCGTTTCGTAGCGCAACGTGGCCATTGAGGTAGGCCGGAAACAATTATGCTTCTTTTCGTGTGGGGGTACCTGAGCTGTCTTTCATCAAGCAGATTCAGAATTTGTCCTTGTGTTGTTGCTCCAGAGATCCAGTCTGCGGATGCGTACGCATGAGAAGGAAATAGGTATTATGTTTTTGATGTTCCATGACGACATGGCGATCTTCATTAAACGGGTCGTCAAGTTGTTTCCACATTTACTATCGAATCACGAAAGCCGTTCAGAGATATCATCCCGATGGCATTGGTGGTTCGTGGACCGCCATTATTTATGTAGGCGCGGCAATGTGCCTTCTGATGCAGCAGGACACACCTCGTTTGTTCTGCAGCGCACAGCAATTAAAATTTTACATTTTCGGCGCTAGAGAGCTTTATGCTAAACTCGTGCCTGAGGCTGTCCTCTAACGTGCCAACATTAAGGCGTCGCCAAACGGCGAGTTCTTCCATGACGTGCGGGACTATTTGGGACGTAGCTAGATTGCCCCGATGCTTTTTTCGTCCTTGGACGGAGGGACCTCGCTACTTTTTTCACACTCGCCGGGCTGCGAGTGCGCGTCGGCTCCCGGACGCCGTAGGCTCATTATCTCGAGAATTGTAGTCGACATTGACATTGTTGAGGGTTTTAGTGATTGGGTGTTTCGCACGCCGGCCTGTCGCTTTGTCTGTTATGCCGTGGCGGCTCAGCTCACATTGTTAAGTGAAGCAGTTTGCAGTTGGGCACATTGGAAGGCACGAGCATCAACAGCCGGGGGGTGGTCGTATATCCCTTCAGAAATCACACCTCGCCACCGTGATCGTCGACAGCATCCAGCCGCGTAAGCTCAAGGCACACTGGGGTAATATAGCTGGACGAATTCCTTCCGAAATTAAAGTGTGCAATTTAAAAAAAATTAGAATGTTTTAGTGGTTATGGTGGTGCAGAAGACAGGGGAATAGGAATAGAATAGATATTAAAACGATGATTAGAAAGATCAGCATAGAAGAACTTGGCTTTCATACAATACGATACGGGTGGTGTGGATCGGCGAACGTTAAGTGACCTAAGATCTGACAGTCATTTACAGGAACATTCGAATCACCGGTCGTAAATTCAATATCACGAATCCAAAGCACGCCGAAAAATGGATGCAAGATTTGGGGGCAAGCAATTGGGAGAAACCAATGAAAAAGCGACCGACCACCGCCAAGCATTGGCATGAACGGGCTTTCAATATACCGAGTGCGCCGAAATTACTTACTTGAATTTTCGCCTTTGTGAGAAGTGTAAAACAATAAATAGGGTGCTGGAGGGTTCGTTTCCAATAAAAGTTCACGAATGGGATCCCATTACCAAGCCCGGCTTTACATCTCACCAGTTTAGCTCCGCACGCAACTGCGCGCATCAAATGGTGGGCTTTAGTGAAACTGGACAACTTGCAGAATATTAGGTTACGTTGCTGAGAAACAAACAGTACTTTGAGTGTTTTGAAAGATGTGTCACATGATGTTTAGAGGTTGTCCAGTTTCGCTGAAGATTGCCGCGTAATGCGCGTAATAGCATGCGGAATGAAAATGGTACTTATCATGACTTCGTAAACATTTGGCATTGATATCGAGCTCGGGCGATTTAGCGGTTTATAGAATTCCCACAATTGAAGAATCGGTGCGTGAGTGGAATATAACCAATCAATCAGCATCAACCGAGCTATGATGGCAACTGGAAATATGAATTAATCCGCTATCAATCCAAGTCCAGATAGTGGAGCAGCTCAACCTCCTTTGCTTCTTTAGATGAAAGGGTGGAAATGGAACATCGGCAGGGATAGCCGAGTGGTTAAGAGGTTAGACTCATGTCTGCACCTCCGAAAACCGCGAGTTCGATCCCTGCCGAGGCTCTAAACCATGCCTTGCAAAAATTGCAAAAATGGTTCTAGTACCAGCGTCAGGCCCAGGTTGACAGGCCGGCTGATGAATACCCCAGTCACACCTATCATGTCTAAAAGTTGTCAAAGAATCAGTGATAAAGCTAGGACGTCACCCGGAAGTGGCGCGCAGAACCCCCGCCCGAGTTCTGTGGTCAGTATGCGAGGGCTACCGAGGAGTGAACGGCCTCGGCCAAAGAAGCTAGTTCGAATAGGGACTCTTAACGTGGGATCGCTAACTGGGAAGTCCCGAGAGGTTGCTGACCTGATGACCCGCAAGAATATCCAAGTCCTATGCCTTCAGGAGACGCGATGGAAAGGTGCTAAGGCCAGGGAAATCGGGGAAGGTGTCAAGCTCTACTACAATGGAGAAGACACCAAGCGGAACGGCGTGGCCATAGCGGTAGCGGAGTCGCTCAAGGACTACGTCTCCGCTGTGAACAGAATCAGCGATCGGATCATGGCTGTGAGGATGGACACGAAGGAGGGGTACTGGTCAATACTCTCCGTGTACGCACCGCAGACAGGATGCCCCGAGAGTGAGAAGGACGAATTCTATCTGAGCCTGGACGAAGCCATAACATCGGTTCCGGAAAGCGATTACCTGACCATAGCTGGTGATCTGAATGGCCACGTCGGCAGTGATAGAAAAGGTCTAGAGGGTGCACGGAGGTAGAGGGATAGGATCGAGGAAAGGAAGTCTCAAAAGGTAACCTACAGCAGTGGAGGGAGACAGACGGAAATTGACCATGTGCTGGTGAGAAGATCAACCCGTAAAACTGTGAAGGATATGAAAGTTCTACCAAGCGAAGGCGAAAGACCTGGCTCCCCAGCACAGGCCCCTTGCAGACATTGCGATAGACCCCCAAGAGACAAGGGTAAGAACTGAGAAGAGATCCGGTGGTGGAAGCTGCGCCAAGCGGAGAAGGAATGAGCTCAGGCCGAAAGAATATGGAAACGGTCTCCAGATCGTTAACGGCCTGTACAATGGACTTGGGCAACGCGGCTGAGACCATCCTGCGATGCGCCAAGGAGGTCCCTGGTGATGACGCCGAGTGGAGCTCAGAGGAGACAAACAGCGTGTTCGAACGAGGAGGTCCAGCGAGTCGTGAAGAAGAAGAAGGACATACAAAGCTGGCAGAAGAGCCGAAGTCCCGAGAACTTCGCTGCCTACAAAACTGGCAAGAGCTTGCAGGCTGCCGTCGCAAGGCAAAGAACACAGAAATGGACGCCCTGTACGAGAAGTTGGAGAGCCGAACAGCAGAGAAGTTCGTCTTCAGGCTGGCTAAGGCCCGGAATCGGGCTACCCAAGACATCAGGGTGGTGAAAAGTGTGAAAGGGCAGAGATGGTGTCATCCTAAGGAAGCCAGCCGAAGTCAAAAGAGGTGGGAAGAGTACTACAGTGCGCCTTCTGAACGAGGATTCCCCCCACGAGACAACTCACGGGCAGAGGCCACAGCTGGTCCCATCGCACTCTGGACTGAGGATGAGGTTAGGTGTGCACTTGGGAGGATGAAATTGGAAGGCGGTTTGGCCCAGATGGGTGCATCGAGGCTTGAAAGCGCGCTCGGTGAGTACGGATAAGATGTCTACACATTCGCTCAACAACACTAACTGCGAAAGGAAGGATGCCAGATGCCTGAGAACAAGTACTATCGTCCCATCTTCAAGCAGAGGGTGACGCGATGGCTGCTCCACAACCGCGGATCAAGTTGACTGCTCATACAATAAGGCTGTAGAGCGACTGGTCGACTCGAGACTGCGGAGCTGGTCCGATCTCCCAGGAACAATTCGGTCATGCCGAAAGTGTCTACGCCGGATCCATCTTCATCCGCAAGACAAGTGATGGAGAAGTATCGAGAAAAAGCGCGACCCTGTTAACTCCGCCTTCCTCGACTTGGAGAAGCGTTCGACCGGCTACCACG
>MU882559.1:0-97284 GCA_036418205.1 Ostertagia ostertagi
AACTTGTGAGTAATAGGATTGAGATGGGGCCGCGTGCAGGTTGTAAAAGCTGGTTGCAGGCGCAGACTAGTATCCCTAGGTGTAACCTTAGGTACTTGAGATTCTCTCACATGGTCGTAACCCAAGCCACGCCCCATCTACAGTCGATCCGTCTTCTGATCGAGCTGATCAGTCAGTCTGGAGTTTTGCCGAGCTCACGGGATGTGAGCAGATCGGTCTCTCTCGGAAAACGAGAGGGGAGTTTCCCGAGATCGTTGCGGACGATTAGGCGATTAACTCTACGTGATAGAGGGCTCCCCCTGGCTCCGAAGCGTCGCACGATGCGAGCTTCGTTCTCTTCACTTGGTGAAGTGCTGGTCTTCCCCCGTATGGGAAGTAGTGGTGCAGTAGTTCGTACAAGACGACTACAGATGCACGTTGGCCTAGGCGTGGCTCACGCGATGGTCGTACTTCTGTTTCAGAAGGAAGTGTACGTTTGAACATCCTCGACGAGAAGATGTTTCAATCGTACAAGATGGCAGACAGTCCCCTTTTCCCTAGCTTGGTTGAAGCCTAGATTCTACAGTAGTAGATTCTAGCACCTTCTGTATATTGATTGGCTCATTGCGAGTCGTCATTCCGTAAATGGTTGCAAATAAATGCTAATTACGAATAGTGTGCTGTGTTTTGTAATTGGGTACGGTCAATCGTCACAGCTGTTACATAACACCCACTACTGTCACGAAACTTAGGAGCTCTCCGCAGTTCCAACATGGGGGCCAAAGCCGGTGACAGCTAAGTAACCGGCTTTTATCTGCTAGTTGCCTAGATTGATGGCGAAATGTCGCCAAGAGGGGGGATTCGCCGGCAAATGAGCGAGTGGTCGCATCTCACGGACGTTGAGAAAGAACTCGAAAAGAGTGTCTTTTCTATGGTCTACATTGATTCTTTTGGACGGAATTCACCAAAGAAGGTGGGGCGATCCTCTGTTTATCGGAGCTGTAGTGTGCAGTAGGTTGAGACAATAGCAGAACTTTGTTCTGTGCTCCCGCTTCCGAATAAGGAATAATAATCGTAGGTTAGTTGGATTAGACAGATGAAATCAATATACGGTAAGAATAATGCAAGTAGTTCTGGGTAATGAACGAAATTGCATTTGGTGTGTTCTGGGTAATTAGCAAAAGCCACGACCGTTTGTAGACATAGACTGAGAACATAGTTGAAGCGAGCCACACTTGCAAGCTGCAGTCTGGGTAATAACTGGCACACGGCTTCAAGTTGATTAATTCGGTCCTAAGTTACCACTTGTGGAGAATTAGTTCAGTGGGTTTCGAGATTTCCTATGTAAGGATGCCTAATCGGGCAAAGAGCACATTTTTCGCGGATGTGTGAAGTTTGACGAGACTATAAATACGGTCAAAACCAGAAATGGATTCTTACGGATTCTACGATGGACTCAGAAGAAATAATGTGGAGCGTGTCGACGAGGACGCAACAACAACGAGCAAATTTCCCGATGACTTCAGGAGTTCCTGTATTGCTAACTTTCGAATGTACCTTCTAGTAGTAACATTTGTAACAATCCTTTTCTAGTAGATTTTCCATTCATTTTGGAGTGATGATTTTTACTTCCCAGTTCTTCCTCACGTATTTTTTGTGTCACCTTCATATGTAGTGAGCAATTTGCATGGTTAATCCGACATGCGTGGAAGATCTGCCAGATTTTTATGAAAGCGTAGTGGAAACGCTTATTCTTTGAGGACCCCTATGTAGTATATGGGAAACCAAAGTCAGTTTTACTCTATGAGTTCCAAGTTCAGATAACTTGTGAGTAATATCTCGGATTGAGATGGGGCCGCGTGCAGGTTGTAAAAGTGCATGCAGGTGCAGACTGGTATCCCTAGGTGTAACCTTAGGTACTTGAGATTCTCTCACATGGTCGTAAACCCAAGCCACGCCCCTTCTGATCGAGCTGATCAGTCAGTCTGGAGTTTTCCTGAGTCACGGAGATGTGAGCAGATCGGTCTCTCTCGGAAAACGAGAGGGAGTTTCCCGAGATCGTTGCGGACGATTAGGCGATTACTCTACGTGATAGGGTCCCCCTGGCTCCGAAGCGTCGCACGATGCGAGCTTCGTTCTCTTCACTTGGTGAAGTGCTGGTCTTCCCCGTATGGGAAGTAGTGGTGCAGTAGTTCGTACAAGACGACTACAGATGCACGTTGGCTAAGGCGTGGCTCAGCGCATGGTCTCTTCTGTTTCAGAGAATGTAAGCAGAAGGAAGTGTACGTTTGAACATCCTCGACGAGAAGATGTTTCAATCGTACAAGATGCCAGGTGAATTGCGGACAGTCCCCTTTTCCCTAACTTGGTTGAAGCCTAGATTCTACGATAGTAGATTCTAGCACCTTCTATATATTGATTGGCTCATTGCCAGTCGTCATTTTGTAAATAGTTGCAAATAAATGGTTAATTACGAATAGTGTGCTGTGTTTTGTAATTGGGTACGGCCAATGATCACAGCTGTTACATAACACCCACTGCTGTCACGAAACTTAGGAGCTCTCCGCAGTTCCAACATGAGTTGAATTCGACAAGTTCTTTCCTTCATCAATACTTGGTGTATTGGGTCCTCGGCTCACTCGTAGGACCTCATCTCATACCTGGAGCGATTTCAAGGACAGGGACGTCGTGGTAGACAATCCCTATGAAACCGAGCTTTGGATTTCGTGAATCAGGGTGTTCGCTTGATGTGCGCGCAGCGCTCGTCTTCAAGTCGCCCTCCGGCGTGACATGACGACGTCTGGCCCGTGGTCTCCTTCTTTTTCGCAGATAGGTCAAAACCTCGATTTTTGTCGAAAGTTTGCCTATAGAGGTAAGTCGGGGTGCTGATCGCGAATATGGCATCTTTATTGCGTCGGCGCCATTTGGCGCCAGTTTGGCACTACTCATCCATTCTGTCAGTTTTCGATACTAAACCCATTTGCAGGGTCTGGTGGTGGTCCTCATTGTGAATATAGCTTTAAATTTGGCGCTTAAGTAATTTGGCGCTCATTTGGGGGTGACAATCGAAATGCAAAAGTTCCGAGACAGGGCGAATTCGACCCACAAAGACCCTTCCTGCAAGCCCATCACGCGACCCGCTCGACCACCAGACCACCGCGAATGGAAGGATGCCGACGATGCTCATGAAACCTCTTTACTTGTTCCAGCACTGCCACTGGCTGTACTGCAACTTTTGGCGAATTTGCCCTGTTTTCGATACCATCTTTATCAGCGTCGTTCAATATGCAGGTGATCTTCTGTACGAGTCCGAAACGTTACTCCGAAGCTGTGAAAGCCGCCTATTCCTGATTATTTTTTTCGCCCATTTTTTGGCCTCCAGGGGACCGTTCAGCGAAAATGAAACACAGCATTGTAGTCTACGTGAGAGCCCCTACAGCATGCAAAAACCGTTTTGAAAAAGGGCCACCTTGCCCTGAACGACCTCCCTTGTTATTCATGAGGAAAGGCAATGGGTTGATTGATATCTACTGCGAATTCTTGAAACAGACCAAAGAGTTTTGTTATCGCTATCGTCAACAGTCTCATCCCTGCTGTTAGTGAAGATGTCATTGTCGCTGTGGGTTTTCTATGACACTGAGTATTCTTTCTTAGCCTCTTTGTTTCCACTTGAATCTCCTTCATATTGAACGGTTTGGCTGTTCTCGGTGGGTCAGCCCATGTACTGCCACTCGGTTTTTGAGAGATTGTTGATGGAATCCTTTATTGTGTGCACCATGTATATAACGAGTAGGAAAGAAAGCTCTGAAAGTATGCAGTCATACCTTTGACTTACTGTAGATAATGGGCGAAAAATGTGATTACATTCCTTCAGTCAGATTAGACGACAAATTAGCTTTTCCTCACGATGCAATGAGCCATCAGAGAAAGTCAAAAAAAAACTCGTGGGAAATAGAAGAACACATAGATATGTGGAATGTACTATCTAATCACAATAAAAGTGATTCCATGGAGAGTCTTCTCTACACTAGAAGCTGAATAGCAAAGTGTGTTATAAACAGGTAGAATCCAGCTAGAAACGGAAACGGATGGGGAGGGGGTCCAAGGGTGAAAAGTGCAGTAGCTGGAAGACTAATTCAACATTGGGGCGGTGTGAAATTTTTCGAATCCAACGATTCGCTAGCGAATCATGAGGTGCGGGCCATGCGCCAGCGGCTTGAACGATGTATCGGCGACTCGACAGTGTTTGAAAGTGGCGGGAGTCTCTCTCATGCGCACCTAAAGTCTTGCTACTACCGACCACTGAGGGAACGAGAGCTTGGGAAGTGGCGAGAGTCAACGTGCGTAAAAAGGAAGTACCGGCACTTTCACACACTGTCGAGTCGCTGGTGCCTGGTTCGAACTGCTAGCGCATCGCTCGTACATCGCGATTCGGTGAATCCGCAAATTCTGGCACCGGCTTTATGGCATAATCTGGTTTCGACCCCTGTGAACGTGGTAGACAGTAGTCATTCCTGTGCTCGGCGGCTGAACCCGTAAGCGTAGCTTGTGAATGCAGCGGTGCAAAAGAAATATGAGAATTGCAGATTCGTCTGCTCCCGGAACTGACGTAGCCGCCACTGCTGTTATTTGCTTGCTAATTGAAAGATAGATTCGGCTTTGTATGATGATTGTTTATCGGAGTAAAACAGAACAAGGCTCGCGAAATCTATTTTAGATTATTCAGTATCACAAGTAGTGAACTTTTGGTGAGCTGATGAGCTTCAGTAGGAATCGTGAAATTCGATATCAGCGCCTTTCCTGGGCACTTTCAAAACTGTTCTCGTTGTCGGATGTTCTGTCTTAAACATTGCTCGATACAAATAGGAACACATACTGTTTTGTGCGCAGGTCACTAGGTGGAAAGCGTAACATTCGTGATTTTAACACCTCCACGACACGGCACCGTGATTCCGGTGCAAGTCACCTTTGCATGCCGCGTGGGAAACAGGGATGCGTTCGTGAGTCACAACCATGTGATTCATTTTCGCGCATGAGCGTTTTCTTATATTTATTGTACAGCTCGTATCTATATATAACCACCGGGGACGTGATTCGCAGCATAGTCATCCATTCTTTGGTTTTGTAATAGTTTCCTAACCTTACAAAATTTCGCTACATTATCCTTCTCTTTTTCTTTTTGCTGTCATAAACAAACAAGTCGAGTTATCTCTGCTACGAATATGCGTGTTGTGATTGGAACAATGGAGACGAAGATGCTTACGATTTCCACTGCTGTGACTGGTGAAATTTTTTCAGTACAATTTCACGTCTATTCGCTCAAAATCTCCTCATTATACATCTGGACGAATTTCACGTTTTCGAATGTTGCAAAAGTGATTTTGCGTTGTCTACTTTTCTCTCTTATCACTTAACACGTTGACGACAACGCGCGTTTTGGGTTTTTGCGCCGCGTGGGACCACGGCGATTTGGCAAGCGCGTCGCCTCACATCAAATCTGTGAATTTTGAGCTCTAAATACCCAAAACTCGGATGCAACAAAATGTTTAGAATGATATTCGATGTGTCAAACCATTAGAAGGGGCAACTGTGAAAAAAATCGATCGAGTTGATGTTTTCCGGCGATGAAAGCCAAGTTTCAGTTGTTTTTGCTGCAGTGAACCTCAAAATTATTTTTTGACGAGGTTACTCCACTGAAAACATATGTCTTGCTATATGTGTGGGTCTGTACTTACTTCTACAGCTCTTTTTTATGATCAAGATTATCAGAACATAAAGGAAACTAGGAATGAACACAATTGGGAAACTCGTGGGGCTTAGAAAACCTTCGCTAAAAAGGAGCATATTCAACCATTCAATGAATCTCGCCGTGTCTAGTCATATTATGGTGTAGTCAATGGAATAGATGCAAAAAATTAGAAAGAATTAGCGCCTGCGCGAAATAAATAAATATTTTGTGTGTGCAGCGCATGCGCTGCACACGGTTCCACACAGTGCTCAAGGTGTGATGCGCGTGTGCTGCACAATGTCGTCAACGTGTTGAAATCAATGGATATGAGGCGAGCGTTCACCAAATCGCAGCGGTCTCATGAGGTTGGGAAGGTAGTTGAAATCTAGCCGAAATGTTCGGGTTTTTTCTTGGTCGTTTACAAAGTGCGAGCAAGCGTCACTGTGGGAAACACTTGTGCGGCAAAATGCAATTCTCTGGCTCTAAACTTCCTCGTAAATATCGCTATAAAGAATGTAGCATATCAGATCTGGCGTTGTGCAATTCATGTTTATGCCCTTCCTAATTTTATAGAGAAAACAGGGGTGCGTTGCAGCTGTCCTCCTCAGGTTAGGTCACCTAAAATTGAGACACCACTCATTTGCTCGAAACAAGCTGGGATTAAGCCTAGACTTGATCATAGGCTCAAGCATAAGCCAATGTGTAAGCACAAGCCCAAGCCTAAGTCTGGAACAAAGAATAACTTCAGGGTTCAATGACCGCTCAACTCTGGTACGTCTCCCGTGTTTGTGACCTCGCAGAGGTAATTGGCGCCACTTATGATTAAACCATGTCCACCCTACTCTCATATCCTGATCCATCAATATTGCCCTGGAAGCCTAGCTAGGGTTCCAAGGTTCTTTGTCGTCAGGTCCCTTTTGTTTATGCGCTTCATCGTGCAGCTTTGTTACAATACCACTGAGCTCTCCTCCTTGTGATGCTCATACGCAGGCCGTCGTACTTACCTTTTACAACCTTTTGAACGAGCTTACCAAACTGCGGCTGAACAATTACATACCTCCATAGAATCTGCCGAAACTCATGAGTCAACATGTAATAATCATGAAACTTCTGGACCGCTTCCTATTTCCTATATTAAATTTTTTCAAGCCACTCACATTTTCTTAGAACAAGTCCTGCTAATTTCTCTGTAAAGACCTGTTGAATAACCATATCCTGAGTTAACCCACTTTCTCCTGCCGTTGTGCTTAGATTGTGCCATCATTTTTCTTCATTTCATCAATACTCGTTCACTCTTCGATGATTTCATTATTGGTAATAGTACATTTTTATTTGGCAATATATACAGCTTTGGGTCCGAAAAAATGTCAAATATATTACGTAAAAATAGTCCCCTCTGTGTGCAGGTCTGCCAGGAAATTGTTGTTGTGTGGTCATCAACGTGATGAATCCGTGGCTTCGCAATAGCGCGGACGCGTGAAAGTCCAAAAATCGCGGTGGAAACTCAATGAACCACTCACTTTTCATGCATGCATCCATAGAACACTGCGATTATTGCATCTGCATGCATTGCTCTCTGAAACACAAAGGCTATTTCGAGAGCCGCTTCTTCTTTGCTCTCCTGCGCAAGGAAAATTTCATTGACCGAAATGGCTTGCTAGAGATGTTACCTCACATTTCCCTACACACTATCTCCAGTCAATAAAAATAAAAAGGTCCTTTACGAATGAACATCACCCCATCTTGACAGTTTTTGAAAATGGCTTAGAAACTGCTTGAAAAAGTAAAGAGATTCGGAGCTCATGGCCTTGAGGGTACATTTAAGATGAGGCATTTAAAAGTAGCTGGTAGGTGTAAATAAGCACATAAGAGGGGAGAAACGCCCACATCTTCTCTAGAATCCGTTCCACTCCCTAAAGCTTCGTCCCAAGTGTGAAGGTGGCTCACTCACTTCAATATCCCTAACTAAAAAAAATGAGCACCAGAAGATTCTCTCCAGATCTGTTCTCTGCTCGAGGTTGCAATCATCACGAATGATTCAAGCTTCTTATCAAAAGAACATAGCGGAAATCAAAATGCTGTTTCCCGTAAGTTTCCCTTACCATTAGCTCACTGTACTACTCTGAACGCAGTGTTCAGTATCATGGCGTCTTTGAAAAAATTCGATACTTGAAAAGAAGTGAGAATTTCCGGTTAGCGACCTTTTCATGAGTTGGCGTTTTCATATAAGTCCACAATGAAAGTGCTTTAAAGTCACTTTGGGAGCCGAGATCAAAAGCGGATAGCAAACCTTTTCGTAGGAAATATAAAAAAAAATATGTAAACTCTTTGGGGCGCATTCGCTATTTACGGGGCTATTGTGGTGGCAGTACACTTAGAACCGCGTAAAATGTGTCTTTTTGATGTGAACGGGACTGAGCCTTATGCGGGGGAGAGACTTGAAGGTGCGTTAGCCGTTTTCATTTCCCTCGGAGCTTCTGCCCCTCCTGGGTTGTGCTTTAGGTAGCCCCTGTTTTCTGCGATAGCGCCCATTATGAAAAGCTATTACTGCGACGGCTGTGCTTGTGGTAACGTAGAAGGCGTGCATTTAGTTGACCTTAGTCCTTTCATTAGATTCATTAGATGCGTTGTCGTTTTTCGCTTACATTTGATATCGGCAAAAGTTGTGCAGTGGCGAGTGGCGCTGCTTACCATGCTCGGATTCGATTCTTGGCTCTGCGCTGTCCAGGCAAGCCAACCCTTCCATACCTCTCGAGTTGGTTGACTGGCTCCAGACTTGTCTGAGCCTGTCAACCATCTCGAGAGGTATGGAAGGGTTGGCTCACTAAACACTCACTCACTTTTACATCGATTGGGCTGCGTAAACCCTTGTATAGCCAAATCGCACTTGAATTGTGAAGATTCTGAGTAGGAGTAGGGTCAGCGGCGCATCCTAGAAGGGTTATTGAGCGAAGATGTTTTTTCTCCTTTTAGTCCTCTCAGGTACTATGTCAGGTTTATGGATAAATCTATTTTGTCAGAAGGCTGCATTTCGAGGAAGTTTTCAGTCACGATTACCACCTTGATATTCCCCACTTCCTTAACCCAGCTGTTCACTACCTATCTCCAACCGCTACTGCTCGAAAAAATCATGTTTGTTAACGAGAAATCCCTAGCTCAACATATTACCTCATGCGAATGAATTGCGCAGCATTTTTGAAGCAAAAATGCGCCCGCAAATTTGTCGCCTCAGATAACGCGGTAAACGGTGACACGTGCCCCGTTTCCGTGTACGAGCTCAGAGTTCTTTGGTCCCACTTTAGCGATGCGATACATATGAAATCCTCTACAACTTCACCTTCGAAAATCCACCTTGATTTTCTTTGGAATCATTTTTCCTAGATCTGCAGCCGATATCCCGTGAACTTAAAATGACTCAGCATTACGCCGAGATGAATAGAAAGAGCCCTCTGTGAACTGCTCAACCCCTTCCTTAATTTTGCAGTACGATTTTTTCCTTCTTTCTTTTTTGTTATTTCATAACCAAGCTGTTCTCAATTTCAGCTCAGCTCATCATATTCGCGGTTTTAATGAGAAATCCGATTCGCAGAGGCGATATGAGAAGTGTGGTCGTAGGATGCGTTGGTTGCTCATTACCATAAAGATCTCCTCAGTCACACACATCCACACACAAACATGCATACGGTGACGAACAATTGAAGCCATTCGCATGGTATTTGTGATTCCTGATTATATAGATTCGTCAAGGTTTCGGTCACCAAAACCGTTGAGTGCCTCTTTGAAGTTTTTCGATTCAACAAGGACACCATAATGAGTTCGATAAAAATAGCTACCATTCCGACAAATACGACCCCGTAGAACTTAAAAACTGTTCCTGCTGGCCTTCCCCCAGACAACCGCAATGTCCGCCATTCCGATAAGGTCAACTTCAAAGAACTTTCTGAACTGTCCACTATCCCGGATGGCTCCCTTCTTAAAGCAACAGTCCAGGCAGGTTTCAACTACTTTGGTCATTAGGCGGTCAAAACATGCCCCAGCCAACTAAAGTTCATAGGAAATGTCTTTAGTCAAAACCTACCTCTAAAATTGCGCTGGAAGGGGTCGAAGTCCTCTGGAGGGGCGGATTACTCATACCGAGGCGGATCGCTCAACATACGCTGTGCCAGAGTCCGTGCTTGACTAGCGGTCGTGCGGGACTGCCGTGCTGAGTCGATTCCATAAGAACGCATTGAAGCGCCTTCAATTCCGATTGCTGGCAAATAGTATGTATTTGCAAGCAATGCATGGCTATTTGCTAGAGTTGCAATAGAGCCGCATACTACGGCAGGTTCGGACAACTCGTCCAACACATCGTCTCCTAAACGGCAGAGGAGTCCCTGCTAAGCCCCTGCCCGACGTTTTTTTCTTACTTTTCTTTCTCCATTGACCAACTCTCACCTGCAAGTCATTATAGGTGGTCCTTACCCGCGAATTCGTTCCTGGATTCTTGCTTTAAAGCTTGTCCGTTCGGTTGCGGTACACTGCAATAAAAGCAGGATTTCACCATAACCGGACTCCCGAAGGGTGTGAATCCACACAATTTGCATCAGAAGATAGCACCCGGCGACCTAGTATGGCCCTGCCCGCGGCGCTATTGGCGCGACAGCCCATCGATTGGCTAACCACCCACCCAGGTCTCTAAGCGTCCAGCAGAGAGCGTTAGCCCAGGTCTCTAAGCGTCCAGCAGAGAGCGTTAGCATCAAAGAGGACAGCACGATGAAAGGCGCATCTCTGTTGAAATGAACAGGTATGGGAGGGGTCTCATTTCTCGAGCTCTGTGCCATTTCCATAGTCTCTTCTTCACCCTGGCACCACTGATCACCTCTACGTCAATTCTAATGAGCTGCCTTTTAATCGCAAACTCCGCCTCCGCCTTTAAACGATAGTTTTTATGAAACGCATCAACTTATGGGACATTAGATAGAAATATGCCAAGACTTACTTCCTCATCTTACCTGTGTTTCTCTCTGTGCACTCCTCTTCTGACGCCAGATTATGAGAAAATTTTTCTAGAAGCGTGCATCCAACATCAAAACACGTGCTGCACATGATACCTGTGAGTGAGAGGAGATACCTAGATGATCTCAGTCATATAACATTCCTTTTACGAGGCTCGTCATAACTCAGTGAACATTCACCATTTTTCAATTTGGAAAAGTTGATGATCGAATCAGCTGTATTACTATCTCAGCAAGTCCCGCAACAGATCGCGGGCCATTAGGAAGTAAAATGCTGGTTGGAATGGGTAATGTATATCCAGAGCTACTGTCCCTAGGAAGCTATCCGTCGGTGAACCGACTGAACAAATTATTTAGTAGTTCCAAGCAGGCCATGACGTCATGTCCTACTTCTGTTTATGGGGTGGTGGCGAGGGACATCAACGAAATTCTGCCGTTAAATTTCCATGAGCAGCACCACCCTCCCGACGAAAAGTTTGGTGATGAGCAGAGTGTTCCTTTTTTGGCCTTCCTACCCCTCCCCACCGCACTCTGCACATATGCACAGACATATCTAGCGGATTATATGTATGTAATAGCAACTAAATGTTCCTGTAGTCCAAAATCAAATCATATGCGGGGCACAGAGCGTTTGGGCTATTAATATTAGGTTGTCTCATAAATAGTGTCGCTTTTTTTCAGACAAAAATTTTTCATCTAAATGCCCATGCTTTTACATCGAGTCATGTACCATTCGAAAGAGAATTGTCTGCTCTACAAGATGTTGTGTTCCTCTTCCATCTATGTTCCATGGTTTTCAAATTTGAGGCCTGCGAAATGGGAGGTCCAGCCGACAAAAATTGACCAAACCGACAATTAGCTCTAACTTTACTTTCCCTGCGGGGAAATCAATTAATGATGTACCCTCTACTTACTCCTAACCTCTTCTAAACATTCCACCCTTAGGTTGCCGAAAAAGGTTTGCCCTGTTTCTTTTCGAAACGGCCGACCGATAAGCCATGGCAATTTCCAAATTGAAATTGTTCCTCTGAAACGCTGTTGTTTTATATCAACTGTGTATCTTTTGTGAGCACTTCTTCTGCTCTATTCGACCTTTTGTTTTGTTTTAATGTTTGCTAGGGATTAGCTCGAATTTTAGTTGCTTAGGAGTGAGGTGCTTTATCCACGAAAGTGACCGCATTTCTTTGAAAAAAAAATATTCTTGAGGAGATGAGAAAATCAACCACACGTACATTCCTAACCTATTCATAACTTCTTCTTGAAATTCTACTCGTTTTTCAATGTATCAGCTGCAAAAAAATTCCGACCTCGATCTCAGGTAACGGTGCTTGACCGTCGAGTTCTGGTTGAAAAACCAGGTCTGAAAATGGAATGACGCTTCTTGTTGGAAAACCTAATAGTGTAATGTCTAGAAGAGGTAATGCGTAAGTAGAGGGTACGGTATTAATTGATTCCTCTAAAGGGAAGACAAAGTTGGAGATAGTTGTCGGTTTGGTCAACTTTTGTCGGCTGGACCTCCCATTTCGCAGGCCTAACTTGAAAATCTTGACACAGAGGTAGAACGAGAACATCACATCTTGTAGAGCAGACAATTGTCTTTTGAATAGTATATGACTCGCTGTAAAAGCATGGGGATTTAGATGAACAATTTTTGGTTGAAAGAAAGCGACACTATTTATGAGACAACCTGATACATGGAGTATTGCATCCATTCCCTTCGCTTCGATTGTATTATTGCACTCATGTGTCGAAGGCTACGTAACGACCAAGAATCTTTCTTTCAGATTTCAAGTGGCTTCATTTTTTTTCGGCGGAGGATCTAACACTTAGATTCGAAGTTTCTCTCCCTGACGATTTCCTTTTTTTTAACTAAACAAACGGCTGCCTTGATAAGCCACGAGGCAAGTTCTAACGAAATTGTGGTTTTTACCGATGCTAGAGCTCACAATGATATCGTTAAGAGCTGGTGTCACTCTAAATGATAAAACGATAGAGCGAATATGTACCATAGCGACTATGTTCACTGGATTACCAGTCCTGATCAGGCTTTTGATGGGTCGAGAGAGATATTGTCCAATGTTATCAAAGATGGAAATGGAACCGAGACCGGGAAGGTGGTTGGCGTTGGTCAGGTGAGAGATTGTGGAAGAAATAACCCATTTTTGGGCCACCGTCCTCCAGGCGGAAAGTGCTTTTGGTTACTAGAGCTTCACGATTTGGTTCTGAAGAACCCTTGAAGAGTTTTGAAAATAGTGATGATGATTAAATAACGGATTCACGATTAAAATGAAGGTCGAAAAGGAGTAATTGACCTAGTTCAGGGACCCGCGGACCTCCTGAGGGTGCACAGTTGGCACCGCAGGATCCTCGGCGACCCAATACGGCTCAATTTTGGCACGGTTGGCCAGTGCCAACCAACGATCATCTGATCACTCGCCGCAAATCTATACGTGGCGACTGATTATATAGCAGAGAAAGCGTAATGTTGAAGAGGACACACCGATGAGAGTCGCATCAATGCCCAAATCAACGGGAAAGGAAGGGGTCCTATTTCTCGGAGTTTAGGCCATTCCCCATGGGTTTTTCTCCTTCAGCGTACCATTCGTCATCACAAAGAAAATTTGAAATGAGTTGCCTTTCCAGCGTGAATTCGTCCTTCAAGCGTTTCAGCGTTTGTTTCTCGCAGTGTAGGCTCACCTTATTTTCCTCATTCTCCTCAAAATAGATAAGATTAGAACAGATTAAAGTCCTTATAATTTATGCAGCGTAGGAACATTCTTCAAATAATTTAAATTTAAAACCAAGAGAAAATGTAGGTTTACTTGCCTCCTAGTGTTTTTGTATAGGTAACTTGTAATGTGGGTTTGTTATTGTTTCACTTCCACTTATGTTCTAAAGTGTCCGTCTCACGCGGAACGGAACTATCCGAAGACAAAAAAGGCTGGAAGGCTGCAACCGCATCATTCTAAAGAAGGAAGGTGGTTATCCTGTCAGGAGCAACATTTGCCGGGATATGGACCCCTACGGTACGAAAAAGATAGCGGAAGACCGGGAACCGGATCCGTGGAAGAGACAGAGGCGGCGGATTATTGTTGCTGCTTCCAGTTTTAGAAAGAGTATGCAACGGCTGAGCAAGAAACTGGAACCTGATTTGTCGGAAAAAGTTTACCGTGTGCTCGGTTTGTCTTTCTATATGGTGTGAAAGAGGGTCTATCCTATCGTTGTTACTTTTCGAAAAAATTTTACGACCCCCCTCCCCAACGTGGATTTGATACGACTACCTTTTCCCTACCTCCACCATCTCTATCTTCCATCAAACATCAGAACCCCGCCCACTTTTTCTTCCAAAAATGCCGTCGAGCGGGGAGGGCGGAGGGAAGGAGGAGGGGGGTGTATAGTCACTCTGAAGCGGTAAATTTTTATCCTGCTCGCCCTCCACTCGCCCAGCCTACCACCCACGAAATCTTAGTTTCACCTCAATCCCACACGTGATTTCGAGCGACTGAAGTGGGTACGACCCCCCCCCCTCCCACAAACTCAACCAGGTACGACCCCCCGTTGTTACTCGTAACAACGTAGGGTTGACCCTGGTGTGAAAGCGGATTCCGATCACACCATGAATTACGACCGCGCACAAAGAACGAGTCCTCTTTGCCTAAGAGCATTTGGTAGGTAAACTGAACCCATTTCCGGAAGTAAGCCACTTGCAGTGGTTTTTTATTTACGTAGTACAATGCGCTGTGGTGTACTTTTTCGGATGAACGAAGTATAACTCGGATGAACATCATGGCCTTGCAAGTTATTGGAGCGATTTGAGGGAGGAGAGACCCTAAGGCCGATGTCAGACTTTGTGAATCGCGCGATTCGCAAAGTCTGACATCGGCCTGACGCCAAGTCTGACATCGGCTTAATTCCCTGAGGCGGATTCGATGGCGTCAGTATAAGGGTTTGGTTTGGGCCTTTCTCTGGTTTCAGTTGCCGAGTCGTATTAAGAACACCACTTTGGCTCTAGTAGCCGCCTCAAAGGAAGCAATTACAATGAGGAATTTTCGCATCTGGGAGAACCTGCGCCACACGGAGCAATTACTTGGCTGCCAAAGGCGATGTGTGTTTTATCAATTGAAACGCTATGCCTGCTAGCATGATGGTGGCTATGGGGGTTAACACGTCCAAACAACGTCGTTCTTTACCGTCGCTCATCAATGGTCGAAGGTGAAAGGGCAACCAAAGGGTTACCATTTTGCTTATTTTCGACGGATTTCTTTGCTTTTTTCGCCATTGGCGTACTATTGAGACTCTCACGTCCCCTCTAAACCCCTGTGAGATCTATCGTAATCGCTGCTTTTGAAGGAAGTGATCACGCTGGCTTCCACGCTGGATTTGCTACCCTCTTTGGAATCGCGAGAGTTCCAAAGTTTCGTGACAGTAGTGGGTGTTATGTAACAGCTGTGACGATTGACCGTACGCAATCACAAAACACAACACCCTATTCGTAATTAACCATTTATTTGCAACTATTTACAAAATGACGACTGGCAATGAGCCAATCAATACAAAAGGTGCTAGAATCTACTGCTGTAGAATCTAGGCTTCAACTAAGCTAGGGAAAGGGGACTGCCCGCAATTCACCTGCCATCTTGTACTATTTAAAACAGCTTCTCGCCGAGGATGTTCAAAGTACACTTCTTTCTGAACACAGAAGAGCACCATGCCGTGAGCAGGCTAGGCCAACGGCACTGTTGCGTTTTTGTACTTAAATACTTGCACCGCTATTCGCACTCAGCAAATTCACTCTCAACTGGTGCGAATGAGAACGGAAGATCGCATCGTGTTCTTTCGGGGACCCTCTAGCACGTAGAGTTAATTACCTTTGTACGTCGCAACGAACTCCCCTATCGTATAGTCGAGAGAAGACCGATCTGCTTTGGCAAAACTTCAATACTGACCTGATACAACTCGATCAGCCAAGAATCGACTGAAATGGCGTGCTTAGTTACAGCATTGAAGAATCTCAATTAACCTAAGAAAACACCCTAGGGATAACTAGTCTGTAACTGCATGCACTTACAACTGCCACCCGCTCCCTCTCCAATCGAGATATTATCTGCAGTCCATTACTCCCAACGAATAATTACGTAAAACTGACATAGGTTACCCATATACCATGTTATCAGTCGATGAGGTGTGAAGCAGCAACTGTTGGACGAGTGTAAGACCATAGAAGATATAAAACGATGAGATAAGAAGGTGCGGCTGCTTTATAAGAGGTGCGAAATGAAATGGGACGATAACGATAACGGTATCATATTTAGCACGCTCTTAACCACTTACTTTACGGTTCTCCAGAACGAACAAATCTCAAACGAACCTCAAACATGCAACGATTCCATTATGCTTCTACGTTCAAGGAAATTGCGCCGCCGTTTATGAAAGGCTCTATTTGGAAGGATTAATACTACAATATTCATCAGATCAGATTCGAATGAAATCGATAACCGTTGAGGTACCCCAGTTCAAAACTTCTAGCCCACTGCAAACAAAGGCGATCCTTTGAAAAATACCATACCACGAACCAGACTATTATGCGAGCCAACAAAATCGCCCGAATGCTTGGAAGTGGGTCCTGCTTCAAAGAATCTTACGACTTGCTCTGCGCGTGTCAGAGCGGATGATTGAAGTATTCCAAAAAAGAAGGGTATTTCTCGAAGGTATCGACTAATAATGAGTGAACCAATACTTCAGGGGCACAGTTATAAGTCAGCTACCTGAGGGCTTGGGAGACTTTGTACTGAGATCCGACTTGTAAATGTTTAGCAAGCAATGTTTTAGTGGAAAAGAGACTCGAAAGGTGGAGGGTTCAATATAGCAGCAAGGGGATACAAGTTAACGTGGAAGTGAAGGTAAGGTCGCCCAGACTTTTGTGAGGTTCGCAATTACGGCACCCAATGGCGTGAAATGCAACTACGTGTCGAATTTAAAGTAAAAAAAAGCAAAACAAAACACACAGTAAGTCTGCAAACTGAGAGGGTCTCGCTTTTTCAAAATAACTTTCTTACCATTTTATAGGAGCACGTGCTGGCATCACGAAACATGGTTCATTTTCCTCACCATCAGTGCCTCTGAATATGCCACCCCCTTTTTTGGTGAAATTGTCATGATCCAATCCCCACACCAAAAAAATTCTAGATTTTTCGGTCTCAACTCTTCTTGGGTTCGCGTTTCTCCTTCTTGTCCTAACAATAACTGTTATGTTGATTACAAACAAAGACATTATTTATCCTTTACTGTTCCACTCCTCAAGAACTGAGCCGGAAATTAATCGAAATTTCTCCATGACTAAGGATTAGGAAGTTGTCTCTGAGATATTTGAGAACACGAACATCACATGAGTTTGGCGCTAGCGCCCGTGGCGCTCGATGCTCACTCGCAACGAATCGATATGATATTCATGTTCTGTAGGCCAAACTATTCCTGTCGACAAGTTTTCATCGGATTTGGTGGTTCAAAATAGTCTGGCGCCTATGACGCGGGCGCCATGCCTTTTCGCGCTAAACTGATGTGATGTTTGTGTTCACAGCTTAAAATACTACTGTAGGAGACTTCTTAGCCACAGTCACTGACTAAAAGAGCACAAGGATTTGCCGTTGATCAATCCCTTTTTGAGATGCGGCACGCAGTCTACTTCCATTTGTACATTCGTAGTGGTGTTTGAATGTGATGTGCCCATACAATGAGTTGCGAGGCCAGCGATGTACAAGTCAGTGCTTTTATCCTCCCAAACAAGTCTGGTACCAATTAACCGACCCTGGAGGGATGGAAGGCTTGGTTGGCTCGGGCGACTCACGATCCCAAGATTTGATCCCCGGACCGCTCGCGTAGTAAGCGTGCCACTTGCCACTACACCACTTTCGCCCGCCCATGACATTTAGATAGAAATGCGGCTCAGTTTTCAAGCAGTGGGGTAAGAAGGGGTAAATGGTTTTTTGTTGTTTTATTTGCTTTATTGCAACACACAAAGCTGTATTCTACAGGATTCGCTGTCATAATTGCGGGTTTAGAAGCAGGAGGCTGGGCAATTTTGTATTCTCTGTCTGCTGCCCTACTTTCTCTAGGCGCAGCTAATCCATCCTACTTCGGTCCTTCTCACCTTTCCAAACTACAGCTTTTTGATGTATGATTCCAATTCCGCAAATGCTTTACAAAAGAGAAATTAACTGAAGCACCTATACCAAAAGATTTTCATACTCTTTTGGCACTGCTAGGAAAAATAAGTTCGTGCCTGTTGACCTGGCTCGTGGCTCAAAAACAATCGCGAACCTTTCTGGATAAGCCCCATCTCTTGGAGATCCCCTGGTAAGTAAACCCGCAGGACCTGTTCGATGGAGTTAGTTCCGTTAAATAGTTCGAAGCGCAAAGTGATGAGTCTAGCCAACGCGTCATATCTGCACATACATAATAGAAAGATAGAAAAGAAAATGCTCGTTTGGAAAAGAAAAACAGCTTGACGTTGATTGATCTTTTCGTGGAATGCACCACGCATTGCAGTTTTTCAGAATCCCGGAGGCATTTGAATGTTTATGTATGTGGCCTACACATGACTGACAGGGTAGCCTTAAGCACAGGGCTGTGGGTCCATTCTATATATATTATTTAGTCTACTTCTAAGTGGTGATCTAATCCCAAATGTCAAATCGATGACTCTTAGAATCGTTGGACGAAGAAGCTAATGCTATTTTCTGTCAGTGTACACTGATGTTTACCGACTGAAGCGAATTGCTTGGTCATTACCACAACGTATCTTGGAGGTACTGATCGCACTTCCCCATTCGGGACCTGGTGAAGCGTGTTTCCCTCAGGAACTGCAAATTATTTCCTACAAGGGCGGAGTCTAGCTTTTCAATTTACTGCTCGTTCATGCGGACGACACCGGCCGAATTCTCCACAGCGATGCCAATCATCAGTCCGAGTGACTCTTCTTCCGAACACACTGATGCTTATTCAAGTGGCCCGTTTCACTTCGCCTCTCATAATTGAATCATATGACATTCACTCCCAAGAAATTCCTCATCCTTTACTTACGAGACAACCGAAACTCCCACCTTCTTGAGGGTGCACACCTCTTGAACTTTGTGTTTATGCCACCGGGACCGTGAGAACAATTTAGTGCTTTTCGGCTTATCCATCAACACCTCCGTGAGCCATCGATGCTTTCCCTCTCAAACAGCCAGAATTCGTTTGATTGTTCGCCTCATACTGGATGTGCACTGGGGAAATTTAACCAAGACTCGCTTTTGGCATTCTTTTAGAACCGTGAGAAATTTTTTATTCCTTTTGTCTAAGAGTCTCTAGGAACCAATACCTTCTCACTTCAGCAATGTTGCCCATAGCAGCTAGAATGATAAAAACTAACCGAACCCTGAAGAGTGGAAGTGGTTAGTCAGTACAAAGCTGCATAGATCCAAGTAGGCTTTCTCGACTCTCAATCTGTCAATTCTCTTCTACACGTGGTACAAATGGGCACAATTCCACCTGAGAAATCCGGTCGATTTTAGTAGCCCATTTCTAAAACGGAAATCCACTCGATAGTGACAACAATCTGCTTGACGGAATTTCCGGTAATGTGTTATTGGGAGATTACTTCAGTTGTGACTGAACTCATTACCATTGGTCAAACGACCTAACTGACCACCATTGGCGTGCGACGATAATAGAAAGTTTTAGAGAATTTCTGACCTAGGAAAGTGCTTGACTTTGTCGGACCTAGAACAGTCATTTTCCCTAAAGAAAGCAGTACTACTTCGGCTGTCTTCTGCGCTGCCAGCAGAATTTGCTCGCACTTCCCCTATATGAGTTTCTCTATTAGTTTGACTTCGCAGTTTCCCTATATGAGTGCCTCTAGTGGTAACACCAACTTCCAATACATCGGCGATGTGAAGAAGTGAACAGCAGATTTGAGATCGTAGGGCTTGGGGTGGTAGTGAGCTAAGGGAGGATGAGCGTACCTCGCTCGTTTGGGAATTTTTTTGGGGATGCGCTATGCATTGGACCTTCGATCACAAATTGCATCCTGAGCCTAGACAAGTCAACTTACCACTAGGAATGTAAAGCTAAGTTTGTTTAGGAGAAGAAATGCTACTATCGTGTTCCGGGATAGAAATCCGGGAATGATAATGAGATCAAAGGAAGCAACTGTGGTGAACACGTGCTAGCACCCATGCGATCCCAGGCGCATCGTCTGAACCATGAGTGCGAGGTGGACCGCAGTACAGAGGCCGTGGGCTGCTTCCTTAAAGAACGCAGACGAAAATCACTTTGGATTTCTCTGGTTTTTGTGGAGTTTCTCATCTTCCAGCATAGTTTATTCACATGCGCTGATGTTTTCCAGAAGCGAACTTCCTTGTAGCAGTTCTGAACAAAAGATACGTAAGGAGGCTTCCTTATCTACTCCGGGCCGGGATATTCCGCATACAGCTCCGGTTGTAACTGGAGCTCTATATCTACAGATCCACTACCGTGTAATCGAAAAATTTCATGGTAAAAAGGATCCACACTTTCCAGGACACCCCACAATTTACTCCTGTATCCGTTCCTTTTTACGGACCTACAGTATAGTTCTCTTTTTCGTGATACATTATTATATTATTATATTGAGACGATGTTGAGTTTACCGAAAAATAACGGGGCAGTTTGGGGCTTCCGAAACTTTGAGTCTTTGGAGATTTTTAGAGAAAGTTGTGGGGTCTCAGGCTGCTGTTCGCACATTCTGGTTTCACTTTGGTATTGTAGGCATGGTCGAGCAGGGGGAGGGAGAGCATTTATTTGTTCCGTGCTTCTCCGCATGACTGCTTCGCTTCGAAATGTACTGTAACGTCATATAACTCAACTAATAATGTGATGGTTTGAGAGCGATGCCATACTGTAGCCTCGCCGCATTGCTATTAATTAAAAGTACTTTGTTAGACTCTGGGATTTTATATCATCATTATTCTCAATAAAACCGGGTACTTCTTTGCATCAAATTAGTTCGCCTCCTGCACCACATCTCACTACTGGTTTGCTGGAAAGAAGTTTATAGGTAAAGCATGTCGCCATATGGTCAAAATTGAAATTGAGAGGTGAGCTGGCTGCTTTTTTACCAGGACGAATTCACGATGAAAAAGCAACCCATTTCAAATTAACCTAGGGATGGTGAGTGATACACGAAAGAAAGAAGAACCATGAGAAACGGCCCAGAACCCGAGAATGGTACCCCTTCCTTGCCCGTTGATTCGAGCATTGATGCGACTCTCATCGCTGTGCCCTCTTCAACAGTACGCTCTCTCAGCTATCTAATCACTCGCCACGTATTGAACTACGGCGAGTGATCAGATGATCGGTGGGCGGAGATCGCCGGACCCGCCAGCTTTGAGGCACGATAGGTCGCCGGGGTCAAATTTTCCCATGCGAATTGCGCGTCAGTTCGCACCCTCACGAGGTCCATGGGTCCTTCAACTAGGTCAGTTTCCCTTTCTTCGACCTTCATTCTAATCGCTTCCCCATCGAGGCACAACCCAGGCAGAATGCCGTGTGAATGCTTCCTTTCCGTCTGTTTGTGAGATCTCTAGAGGACAGTCAGAATTGGGGCATTCCAGTGCACGGAACAAACGACAAGAGCGCTTGAACAACTACATAGTGAGCTGCTGAAGCTGCAGATTCTTCTCTATTCAGGATGTCTGACGCCTCTCGTCTGTAGCGCTCTCTCGCCATATAATCTCGTCTCCCCCTTATTTTCTCATTCTCTTAGCACAACGGATTACGAAGCGAGTGAGCCCTTAAAGCAACAGTCCAGGCAGGGTTTACACTATTCGGTCATTAGGCGCGTCAAAACATGCCCCAGTCCACTAAGTTCATAGGAAATGTCTTGTTCATAGGAAATGTCTTTAAGTTCAAAACCTACCTCTAAAATGCGCTGGAAGGGGTCGAAGTCTTCTTGGAGGGGCCGGATATACATACCGAGCGCGGAGTCGCTCAAAATCGTGTGAGAGTCCGTGCTTGGCTAGCGGTCGTGCGGACTGCGTTGCTTTATGAGGTGATTCCATAAGAACGCAATTGAAGGCTTCATATCGGATTGCTGGAAATAGTTATGTATTTGCACAGATGCACTAGTGCCAGCAGTTACAAATGACAGCGCATGATACTACGGGCAGGTGCGGGACATCGTCAGACAAGACGTCTTCCCTAACGGCAGGGACAGTCCTGTCTAGCCACTGCCCGACGTTTGTTTACTTTTTTTTCTCATTTTGACCAACTTTCACCTGCAACGTCATTATAGGCAGTCCTTAGTCCGAATTTCGTCCTGGATTGTTGCTTTAACCTGAGCGCTGTTTTCGATGGGAGTCGCTTTTCTTTGTTTCACTGCCGGCATATTTCACACCAATATATTCACATTTCGTGTGCAAGAGGTACACCAAGAGATTATGAGACATGCCTTTAAGTCTTCCGGGATCCCTATTTGCTAAACTCCTATAAAGGCCATAGGGCGGTGGAAAGTTCATGTTATCCATTTCGGAAATTTAAGTGAAGGTGCGAAAAGGAAGTGGGGGAGATTCTTGAAATATTGATTACAAAGGTGTGGTTTTTCTTGTAAGCTTGACGCTGATGTCACGGGGAGATCCAACGGGGTCACGTAAGCGAGTACGCTGTTTGGGAGGGCGCAGACACACGACCGAGCAATAGGAGAGCCAATAAGGGGCAGAAGTTGAGAGGGCTTAGTGCCCCCATGTGCTTTCGAGCCGTGAGAACGGGAGGTCTGTGATCTTCGTAAGCAGGCTAGTCCTAGCTAGTGGACGAGTCACTGTTAGCGATGCTGATATAATACAAGTGGTGCTCCAGAAAGTCATACATACATTTAGTTTACCTTTGAAGTGATTGTGGTAGTGCGGTGGTAGAGGTACTCTGGGATTCAATCCAGTCAACCAAGTTCCCCTTATGGTATTGAAAAACAGGGGCACTGGTAACTCTTTGCAAGGCTCTTGCTCAAATTACATTAAAATTTCCACTTGATCGGTTAATTTGGAGAGGATTAGAACTTGGTTCCTTTTGAAATGACGACATCGCCGTGCTCACAACGCTCTTTTTTTTATCATCCTACCCTTCTCCGCATGCGTTATGAACTTGCCGTACGCGCTATTCATCGAGCAAGAAAGTACGAGCAAAGTACGAGTACGAGTTTCCCACGGAGTTCAACGGATGATCAACAATACCACCGCATCTTGTCAAGGCATCAGTTTTTGCACGTGAAAGTAAACCATGTGACACAGTGGCACCAGTTGGACCATATGATCTTCAAAGTCGATGACTACCAGCCCCATGCTTCTGTCATTCGAAGCTCTGTGCGAAAAAGAAGTGCTAAAGTACAATGGCACTTGACAGGAATGAATGGAGATGTAGCTGGCTTCCGCTCGAGGAACTTGGGAGGGCAGGTGATATAGGTAACATGAGGCGAATGCTCTTTCACCATGACCTTTGCATGGTGTCTGAAAGGAGCATTTTCTCGGAGAGTTGTTATTTTCTAATCGTAGCTTGTTAGATTTCTTTTGCAACATATCTGGCAACCGTGCTGGACCACGAAGTAGAAGAAATCGATCAGCTTTACATTACCTGGAGCAATTTCTCAGATCCTCTAGCGTGTCCCAGTGCCTCATAGCGGAGCGCTATCTTCGCTTTCAGGATTGCCAGTCAACCTTGACATGAAAATGGCTTAATGGGTTGTTTTGGGCTTGCGGTATAGGTATTTCAGAATTTAATTTCATCTTCGAAAGACATGTACAGCCTAATTGAACGCAATGCGCTCTCATGCGTGCGCCCATCAGTAGACCCTTCCCTTCTCTTTGCTAGACCTCAATTAAACGTCTTGTATTACATTGGCGGTGACCCATGCTTGAAAAAAAGCTAGGTCTCATCGGGCTTCTGAAAATCAGCAATGACTCCACTACTGAATCAAACATACATTTGTTCACAATCTCAGCAAGCACAACAAGCAACCTGTCGGTATTTGTCCCCTCCCCTCCCTACAATGATGGCAGTTCTGTTCTGTCCGGCTTCTCTTAACGCATCGCATCCCCGCCCCCCACCATTCTCCTCCCCTTCACCACACCCGCCATCTACGGGTATGGCACGTCATGACGTGAAGTTGTATTTGAGGCAGTTTGTAGTTTCATTCCATATAAGAGGGAATCTATGCCAGTAGAACATGTATCGAAAGCGGTACATCTCGCTCTCCTCTCTTGCAGCAGTATTTTCGTAGTCGTAAAACCCCACTTCATTTGTGAAGAGTGCGACCTCTCACTTATTTGCAATGCATGTCATCGTTCATATGTCGAATGGAGACTCACTTCGGACTAATTTGTACCGTTCTTTTCAAAGCCTGCAGTGCTTTTCTGGAGTTGCTTCATGTGCCATTTATTATTGAACTCAGAAGATGCGGTTTGCCCCTTTATAGTCTTACTAGGCGTTCAAAATTCCCTGCCATTTCCTATTTCAACAGAAATTACCAGGAAGGTCTTCAGAGGATGAAGCTTTTCCAAAGCAGTCTGTTGCATGTCAGCATGTCACAGAGGCATACGTGAAAAGCATGAAACCGATGATATTTTTTCTGAGTGGTTGTGGACAGAAGAAGTTCAAAGAAATTCTCTCAAGAAGTTAAGTTTTACATTTTTAATATTGTAGTACAACTTTGAATAGTTGCGTATTGGTAGGTTTTTGTTCAGTGAATGAGCAGAACTACACTGCGACGCATAATCATAGTTCTACCTACAAATTTCCCACAAACTTGAATCTGGGGATGTTTTTGAGAAAGGCTCTACCGAAAAATTGTGATGCATATAAACGCGAATTAGAATTACTTGTAGCTGCCCGTTGAAAACGATAAACCCATAAGGTGAAAATGGCGTAGGTGTTACCTCTCCCTTATGAAATCCTCTACGCCTACAACGATGGCGTTCAGTAGTGTCCACGTTTGACTCTCGTTGAATCTTGGCATTGCGAGAATACTTTCAGTGGGGTTCGTTGAGCCGCCACCAAGATGTATTATCAACTTTTTTTTCGGCCAACGTCTCGGCCATATCTTTTGTCGGAGCCTCTAAAGTCAAAGTTTGAAATGATGCTTGGGGTGTAAATCGCACTTATCTTTGACTTTTCGAGCTCAGACGAAGGTTACAAGGCCGAAACGTGAGCCGAATAAAAAGGTTGATGATGTCTTGGTTTCGGCTCAACAATCTCACTGAATGGCGTTCACTATTCCTAATGAGTATTTCTATGTTGAAAATTCTTCTCTACTTCTACTTCCAGTCCTTCCTACATATTCTCCGTCTCATCTACGCAGCCTCTGAGCTTTGATCCTTACGTGTCGTGGGTAGGCGTGGTCATATAAAGTGAGGTGGTGTATACTAAATAGCTCCTGCCTGCGCTGGAGTAGCGCTGTAGGGAACCTAGACTCTACGCCGTGGGACAGGTTTCTCAGGAGATTACTTGATGGCTGTTTCTACTGTAGAGTTCTTTGTATCGTGGATCGTCGTTGATAAGTAAGTAGTAAGAATCAATCAGTTTGCGACTGGTAAATTGCTGTATTCCACCACTGTCCATTCCTCCAAAAACAATTATTGCAAACTTTGTATGATATAAATTTAATCCTTCTTTTCATCGGATTTACAGAAATTTACTGAATCAGGTTTATTCTTTTTCTGGTTTACGTTCGTAGATTTTGGCCTGTGCTGACCCGAAATCGCTTCAATGTCTTCTGCGACGATGTGGAGCCACAGAGCTATCGAGGCGTAGACCAGCTTGTCGGCGCTTTAGCAAGTTACACCTCACATGTATTCAGTTCACTCCACAGAGTCTAGACGTTTATCGGTGACCATTAGTAAAGGGATGCTTCATTATTGAAAGTTTTTCTGCCCAGATCTGAACAGATCCAAGGTTTCCCTCAAAATTGTTCTCTTCAGGTTATGTTTCGCACTTTAGGGAACAACTAGAGATGGAACCGCGTAACAAACTTCGAAGTATCAGATGTAATTCCGGAGACCTTTTGTAGGGCGAACCTGTGATGAGCCAGTGGGTGAGGTGGATGTTAACGGCAACACTGGGGAGCATCGAATGCACCTGCTGAGGCTCACAATTCGCCTCGTAATGAACAACAATTTCTCACCGCTTATGCAATCGCCCTCAGTCGGTGGAGTGGAGAGCTACTAGTTCACGTCGCCAACTCCTTCGTTCACCTCATTTGTCCTTTCCTTTCGTTCATTTTACTCTATTTCGTCTTTCGTCCATTTCTTGAAGAGACAGAATAGTCTCAAGCATCCGTAATTCACCAATCCCAGTAATCGTAAAAATGACGGGTCTAAAGATTTAAGCGCTTTTGAAAGCTCAGAAAATTGTTTCACACACTAATGATTGGGTTTGTAACATCAAAGTGGCGTGACAAGCTCGAACTCCTCGCTGGAAACAGTTTTACTCAGCTCATTTATTATGTACTTCTACTACAGCATCGCGCCACCCTAACGTTTTGCCCATCTGTCGCCAGTAATTTTTAAATATCGGAATTTTTGATGAATCTTCAGTTCTTGCAAAATTTTGCTCGCCACTGGGAAAACCGAGTCCACAAAGGTTCATACCGATAGCCGAAATTTTCCAAGTTGTTCTTTTTGGTCAGGAACATTGGAAGTTTTGTTCAACCTCGCAGTGTTATCTTATGTTTAGATCACCATAATGCTTCGAGTGGGCTCCGTACTAATACTGAACTATCAGTATTTTTACGAAGCTAAGCATCGAAGATAGACACTCATCCACTCGTCTGTATTTTCTCAATTGGCACATCTGTAGTCACCAATCCTCTTGTAAAATACATTCAAATAACAAATGAACAAGTAAAATTTCGCAGATGGTCAGACGTTTTCCTGGTTCATGGTAGCTCAAAGCATGCGGTTCCTAATAAACCATTTCTTCATTTTGCTGAAGCTGATGGTGTAGCTCTTGGGTCCATGTGTCTACAGGGAATCCATTGTAATCGAGTCCGGATACACTTACAATTCATGGTGCAAGGGGTCCCTATAGTGGCTGGAGGTTCAGGATGAGATTAATCGTCACAGTTGGCCATTGCCACTTGACCATCAGCTCAGCGCCCGAACAGAGGTAGAGATGCCCAATAAATGCATACAGCGCTGATCTTCATTGCTCTCCTCCTTGCTGCAGCGCCCATTTGAGAATTCTCCAGCATAATGATTCGTTATTTTCACTTATCTATTTCGACTCTCAGTCATCCCGTTGGGGGCTCGACCTTTTATACCGCTTAGCTAACGCTCTTGATGTAACCTTAAACATACCAACATATTTCGCAAATACACTAAACTGACTTGCAAAAATTTGAATCTGAACAAAATTCGGACAGGAATTATGGGGCGACCCAATAGATTTCTCTTGCAATCCCCTATAACGATTCTTCTCAGCATCAGAAGACAGCTATGTGAGCACTATCATATATAACATTTCAAAGAAGTACCGAGCATTAAAATCCCTCTATAATTTGAGCCATCCAGCGCGTGGCGCATCCGTCCGCAATGACTCGAGCCAAAGCCTTTGCCTTTATTCGACAACCATTTTAAAGTACTTGACATCCGCAACAAAGTGTAGAATGAATGACACGCAGTGGAATGGAGAGTAATATTTCATCGGGACGCTTAGCGAGTTGCACTCTACTGCTACTGAAAGCGACACCATTTTTTGGGTTCCATTTGTTGATATCGGATTACATTCTGTAGAGCTCGTTCGAACAAAAACTGTAAGCGACGTAAGCAGCTGGAATTTGTGTTTGCATCTATCTGTCTTTTCCATGCCTTTCTCAAGCAATAAGCCTCGCTACGTCTTCTTCGGCATGAATTAATCAATTGATTGATAACACTGTTCAGAGCAGGTTTAGCCTCATCAAGTATTACAATTTCGTTAAGATTTTCCAGTTTTAGATCTTGGTGAGCAAGAACGGGCAGTCGCTATCCGGTCTCACCATCACCAGCCAGCTGCGTATGTACCTATGAAGACGTTTGCCCACACTTACGAGGGAAGGATGATGGGTCGAGTAGAATTACGTAAAAGACAAGTTAGGTACCACAGGATGTTTTTTCGATGCTGATCTCAAATTTGATTCCGCGGTTCGTCAATGCATTCCTTGATGGAGTTATTAAAGGAAGCAATTACAATGAGTTTTTTTCGCATCGGGGAGAACCTGCGCCACACGGAGCAATTACTTGGCTGCCAAGGAAGCGATGTGTGGCTCTCCCGCGGCGAAAGGTGCTGTGGTTGCTGAGCAGGACCCGCGCGATGCCCCGCCCCCAGTGACGTAACGCCCACCAGTTTTGTTGGTTATCTGGGTGGACTGTTTGCTGTTGGCTTTTTATTTTGGATGATCATTTCCCTTCTAGCGGCTTTATCTTCCAACTTGCCCACGTATTGCCTTATCAATTGAAACACTATGCCTGCTAGCATGATGGTGGCTATGGGGGTTAACACGTCCGATCGGAGTTAACACGTCCGAACAGCGTCGTTCTTTACCGTCGCTCATCCATGGTCGGAAATAAAGGGGCAGTCAAAGGGGTACCATTTTGCTTATTTTTGACGGAATTCTTTGCTTTTTTCGCCATTGGCGTACTATTGAGACCCTCACGTCCCCTTNAAACCCCTGTGAGATCTATCGTAATCGCTTCCTTTAAGTGGAATACAGCGGTGGTAAAGACCCGCACTCACTGGCCGGAGGTCGCGGAATCCAGTTATCGACAAGTTTTTTTTTCTGTTGTATTTTTACTTCTGCCTCGAGATTGTTAGGTGGTAAACTTTTATTCCGGCCAACGTTTCGATGGACTCTTTGTTTTCAAAAGCCTTTTACCACCGCGAAATGTAGTAGGGTGCTACACACAGTCAGCACATAGACTTTCAGTATTACTTACTTTAGCAGTGCCTGCTTATGGAATTACCTTCACAGAGAGCTTGCGAGCAGGTTGTGCGCAAATTTCTACTAATTATTCTATATGAATCATTGTATTTAAACACCTTGAAGGAATCGTTCACGGAAAATTTTTGCCTCCGTCCTTACCAGAAATTGGTACCTTAGCCCCTTTGAGAGGATAGCAAAAGGAACGAAAAGTAAGCGTTGCTTTTGATTTCAACAAACATCAATGAGGCTATAAGAAATTCGAATTCCCGCCGTAGAACTGTCACTACTATTGGCGTCGAGGAGCCAACACGTGAAAACGTGTTGAAGGCATAAAGGTGAACTCATTTCATGTAAAACCTTCACGTAAACTTACAAGTGGTTCCGCACACTTTTACACAAAAGCCTTTTCGGTTCCCTACGGGGGCAGACGCAGTCCAGCAGATGAAAAGGCCGTTTTACCTGTCGATGATTCTTTTAACTTAGTATGTTCCCTGAGAAACCGTCATTAGTTCAATAGTGGCTATTAATCATTGATGACCCTCGTGGTTGCGAACGGTAGTGGCTCGTCTGAGAAAGGAGGTGAAGCAAACCTTTCCTTAGTGTTGTGGTTGCATTCATCAGCTGTTTGTTATTGTTGTTCTGTTCTCTCCCTCAAAGGAAGATTTATAAAATGAAGTTGAAGGACGTGGAAATGTACCTTCTAGAAGGAAAGGCAAGACCCTCAGATGCGCGATCTGATGCAAAGGAGGTTCGGTAAAGCGCTGCTTCCATAGATTTGCGGACCGCACGGTGAGAGTGAAAAGTGTCAACACGCGCTCGGGCGCACGATGCGAATGGAGACAGGCAAACTATGAAAGCAGGCCTAAGGCCCGATGTCAGACTTTGCGAATCGCGCGATTCGCTAGCGTCCGCGGGGTCGCGTTGCCGTCCAGCCAAATGATGGAATCACTGGCCGCGACGCAACGCAGACCTAGCGAATCGCGCGATTCGCGAAGTCTGACATCGTTCTACAGAGTGTATAAGGGCGTAATTCGCGGAGCTTCGCGCTTCCCAATCCCAGTAACGTTCAGTAATAACAGAAACCGGCTGGATGTTTTCTTTTAGTGTAACCGTCATAAGTATTGCCCTTCAGTTCGAAAAGACGTCGTTTTGGACGACCGAATTTTTTCCAGCCGTGTTGTCAATGAAGATGATTCGCTGTTATCTATACCGCTCTGGCATTAAGGTAAATGTGACCTGTCGCATTAACACGCCGTAAAATGAGCACATCCTGGCCATTGCAGTCTAAAGCAGAAGTCAACGAAAAATCGTCTTTCTTGGGTCATCTGGCCCTTATTTTGAAAATCTTGATCAGTGGCACCTCCCCACCGCTGCTCTGTGCCATGGCGCAGTCATTTTATTTTTAAATCTGCCTTCAAAACAGAACCCCAGATCAAATTCGTGGTCGAACAGCGGTCGACAATGAAATTGGAATGCCGATTGACTAAAAATGAAAAAAGTTACTGCCGATGAAGCTATAACTAATTATTCTTCCCTCTTCCTTTCGAATAATGGAGCGGCTCGTCTGAACGGTTGTCTGAACTTGCTTGCTTCATATTACCGCAAGTATTTGAGTCAACCGCTACGTCGTAGTCCCATGGGATGTGCGCGAAGACACTCGACGATTAGCTCATATTACCCGGTAATAGCTCTTTGTAAGGCCCTAGCGCCGCTGTCGCGCACCTTCGAGCCGCGACAACGGCACAGAGGTGATACTGGTGTTCTACTCTATGGTACTCACAGAATAGATTCTTCGACACGACCTCATCTGAGATCGTCGCTTAAGGACATTAGCACACGTAATTCTTTTTATGATGTCATCCCGGCACAGCCATTGTTCCCACTAGCATTCTGAAGATAACACTGCCTGTATATACTTCGGAGTTAATTAGAAACACGGTACATTCCCCCTGAAAGATCTTAGCCATCACTACGCGAAACTGTGCGTTGGGTCAGTCAGAATTCTATAGTTCGATTGTGCTGCTGGGATTGGGAAATTCTTCCATTAGTTGCATGGTAGGATTATAAAAAGGATTACATTATATAATCAGTTTAAAATCATTCAGTCTGATCCATGGGTGGATCTGAACTATTCAAGTCTAGTTTAGATATCACCATCATGTGGACGCAAGCCGAGTGACTGACGAGAGATGAGACAGATCTGGTGGTTGTTCATGTCACTCTGGAAGTGTCCCTGTCATGTGCGTCCGACGGCAGTCAGCAAATTGTGGCTCCTGTCGCTAGTTAGCTCACGTGCTCCTACTTTCGCGTATCGCCTGACGAATTTGCGAACCCATCTGACAATGAGGGAAAGCGTATACCCTTTCCAACCTATGGGTTTATTGGAGCTAACACCGAGAAAGTAGGGAATGGATAAGGACCGCCTTCCTCAAAAGAAGTGCTACTCATGCAAGGTCAGCTTATGAAGGCATTGGACGCATATTCTTGAACCTGTACACTGACTAATGGACAGTGTCCAAGTGGATGTCCCAACCTTCTCAGCTGGGTGTACCTATGGTTAGTTCCAGCCGAGGGTAAGAACGAGACGTGTAGCGGATTGTATAGGTAAGAGCGGTCCCTTTGACCATTGCATTATCTTTGCTCTGTTCTTTATTGAATAGCTGCTCCTTTGTCAGCCTTCTTTCATAAGTGAATTATACATTGGGTGCTCATTACGCTGGCGCCTATGAAACGAGAACTATAGCTAAGCTTATCTATCAGCTTCGCTTAGTAACCACACTTATACTTCGCAGGTCTCCCTTGTGTATTGTAAGTTCAGCCATCTTCCAAGATATTGAAATACACCATCATTCCGAAAATTTGCCTTTCAAATGGTGTTCGTTTGTCCTCCTGCCCTTTTGGGAAGGGTGCGTGATCGTGTACACTTGAGGCGACTAATCTGGCTGAAAGCTTTCAGGGTTTGAATTTATTGAAAGCGCTTTCCGAATCTAATACTCCATAGATAGTCGGCTCTTCTTTCCAGCACAAATCAACTTAATTCGCTATTTTCCAGACCAAATATAATTTCAGACACCGCACTAGCTCGTCACTTACTAGATGCTTAAAACGATTTATAATACTCAGGCCTATTCAGTTGGTTATGAGTAGTAGAAAAGCCTCATAGTCCCTTCACATGTAGATTGTCTCCGCCATTTCTTCAATACTATTAGTGACGGTATTGCAAGTAATTTCGTATCTGAATCCGCATTCTCATAAATCCTGGAGTGATTTCATGCGAACTCTATAATTTTCTCGATAAGTTTGCTTTCCCAGTACTCGAAGAAATTTACCCTTAACTTCAAAAGTCGAACGGTAAAGGCGAAGACAATCGCAAGTAATGGTGCACCACACGCACAGTTCAGGGTCAAATCTTGGCTCCAATCCTGCTCAACCCAACTACACCAGCGAATTTGACTAGTTAAAATAGGGCGCATCTCGAAGAATGGAAGCAAGTTGATTTTCGGAAAACAATGTGTTTGTAGACCAAATCGCTTTGAAATTCACCTTCATACTGAGTGCAGAATGGACGCTATGCAGGGCTGAATAAATACGTTCTCCTTTCATGTGCGCTGTGACCTTATTTCGCTAAAATGCACGCTGTGTCTGCCTTACTGGCACGATGTTCGCTCAAACCCCCCAAGACAAGTCACAGCCCTCAAAACGTAACGGTTGTGTTCATTTAAAGGAATCTTGCGCGAGAACCATTATGCTTCTATTTCAGCCATTACAATCACTGGCTTGAGATCATTATCAACGAGAACAGTGAAAAGGACCGAAGTATTGCTTTCGTTTTGATCAGGAATTTGAAAACTCGAAAAGAATGCTACGCGTTCGAATTGCCCACGGACGTCTTTCACGAATGCTGGCGACGGGGATGCTTCCACTTGGTTCTTGGAGTGTCTTCACTAGAAACTCTTTCTGGCCCTCTGCTTCGTTGAATTCACATCTTACACTTCCACTCCATCCTATTCCATCGATCGATTTGTCTCCGCTCTCCAAAATCGCGCGCTTTAACCCGATTCTCTCATTGCGTCGCCTGGTACGTAGCCGGCCAAACGCCGTCTTCTTTCCATGCCTCGCCTGGCCCTGCCTCCTGGTCCTTCGATGGTCCATAACGCGTAGTTTTTGTACGTTTGTTTCTCTTCAGAAACCGAATCTTCATGCGTGAAACTTTGTGTGCTATTTCCAGTGATCACAACTGACATATTCATGTTAGGAAAGAGTGCAAGAATTTTCCGCGCAAGATTCCTTCAAAGGAGGAATTTATGGTAAGAACGAAGTCAAAGAAGGGGAAAGTTGGTGGAATACGCCCACTAGTTTGAGTGATTAGATAGCAGAAAGAGCGTAATGTTGAAGAGGGCACAACAATGCGAGCCGCATCAATGTGCAAACCAACGGGCAAGGAAGGGGTCGCATTCCTCGGGTTTCGGATCGTTTCGAATGGTTTCTTTTTTACCCCTGCTCCACTGACCACCTCCACCCTTATTTTCAATGAGCTAACTTTCATCGTAACTTCTGCCTTTGAAACAGCGTGTGTGCTTTTTGCATGAAGTATCCATTTCTCCGCCGCTCTCTGCCATCATCCACTTACGATCCGACCCAAAGTGAACTATAGGAGGTGAATGGGTGAAAAAGAAGGTTTCTACCTGGACATTCTTGAATTCCTTGGAATTATCTGGAGTTTTTTTTTTGAAACTTCTACCAAAATTTTCGAAGGGTATATTCTTTTTGTCCAATAAAGCTATTTGATGTTTAGAAAGCAATTTAATCCCACTCCTCCAGTTGAGGAATCCTCGACGTTGGCTTGCGTTAACATGGCTCGAGCCAAACTGAGCGCGGCTAATGTGCCCCATTGAGAGTCCTGGCAGTTGGTTGACTATGGAAAGAGCTTGTGTTTAGACAAGAGATACCACTTGGTTTCTGCTTTGAATGTGAAGTTCTGTTAAACCTAATGTGAAAGAATGAGCAAAGCCATTCCATTCCGCATTTGTCCTGCTGGTTCTCTACGCAATCATAGTTTTCACTATTTTCGATGCGACTGACAACATCATGCAAACTCGTCTCGATCACCTTACTATGTGACTTCCCGGTTCCGCCTCTGTAGAAGGAGTCGCCAAGAAGCATGCCAGCCGAACACCCGGGCTGGTACGATCCTTGGGAACTTCTGGAAACCGAGGATAACCTCAAAAACTGCTAACAGAGAGCATTTCATTGGCTTCTAGCAGTCTAGGCGCTCCGAATGACTCAAAAACGATGTTCATGGATTCCTCACATACACGTGCAGTGCTATGACTGGTGACGCCTCATCATTTAGCAGATGGCGCTTGCATGCCCCGCCCGGAAAAAAGTGCTATATACATGAATGAGAAGATATGGGCTGTTTCTTCTTCTTCTGTTGAGCATCAACCCATCACAGTAGCACAGTTTGACAAGCATTTATATTCATTGCTGTTTGAAAAGTTATCCGATATCATAGACGTTTCCCTAAAGTTTCTCTGCATGGCGCTCTTCGAAGCTTTAGTGGCTGCTAACCGAGCCCTCGCAATCCCTGGCTCTTTCTGCTAGATTTTCCTAACACGCACCAACACCGTCTTAGCCGTTGGTTCCACATTTCCAATAGGATTGACGTCGTTTTCGTGACTACTCTCACATTATGGTTCTTGACATTTTGGTCCCATTCATCTCAGCCCCATTATCTTCCTCCTGGGGATCGTCGTCGTTGTTCCTTGAAAGGGCTCCACACTTGTTGCCAGTGAGATGCATATGCAGAGGATTTCGAAAGGAATCACTCTGTTCAACATCACCGCTAGTGATCCATAAATTCTGACTTTTTAGCTTCCGCTCTTGTCCGCAGTCGATTCGTTTCAGAAGTGTCTCCCGTCACTTTCCCTTGACTGAAACTGCAGCTATACGGGATTGCAGTTGCACCATCACTTGAACTCAAAAGTGAGGTATATTTCGAGTACAGTCAGAAAATAATTTCTCGAGCTCCTTAGCGTTTTATCTTACCTGCAATTACTTACGATCTTTAATATTACAGCGTTGCCACTTCAGATAGGCCTTGAAGGCTAGCCCGGAATAGCCCAACTAGTAGGAAGGATAAGGGAAATTGTAGGGTCCTCACCTTCGTAGAACATGCCTGCCTCGTCGCACAAATTGCGCGACTAGAGCGCTACGGGCCTGCAACCATCGACCCCAGTTGCAACGCTTCCCACCCACCGCGATTGATGTATAGATGCTCTCTAGTGAGATTTGTCTTCTTTGATCGCCCTGCCTCGCCATCGTACCACATCCGATCTCCCTGAAGGTTAAGATCTTGATTTCAGCGTTTCCGGTGGTTCATCCTGCTTTCTTTCTACTTCCAGTTCTTCGGCAGCTTAGCCATCACTAACATGCGCTGTTACACACCAGTTTTGCCGGGGCGTTTACCTTTAGTGGACCATCAGCAAAGTGTTTTATGATGAAAGATGATGTGCTTGGTTTGGATAATTGAGAGAGTTGCACGTTTCGAAAACTCGAACGTAATCGAGCAAGGTTTGTGAGTCTTTCTGACCATCACTTATGCCTCCTTAGCTACGACAAAAGCTTCTATACAAGGCTACTTGGGTCAAGCTCAAATCCACCAGATTCAGCGCATTCGCACGATTCCACAATTGTTGATCTCCGTTCTGTTCGAAGCGATTACGATCGCACTAACTCTCAGCAGATGAGACACTGAGCTGATTAAAATGATCCGATAAGCCAGCAAATACTAACCTCCCCCCAAGCGATCTTCGTCTCCATCGTCGCTCTACAAAATAAATCTCAGCCTCAGGCAGTAACTCTTTCAGATTCCCTATCCTGTATCAGAGTAAACTTTTCTAATCTCTTTCTTACGAAGACTTTTTCACGTTTTATTGAGTGATGTGCCTGCGATCGCGGAGGACTGTTCCCATCTCCCAACTCACCATTGCGGCCCAACTTCTTGACAACTGTACCGACATGATCTAGCCGCTCGACTTGCTCACGAACTTTCTTCACATCTCCTCCTCGAAACTGTTTTCTATTCTATTCTTTCTGATTTGATTGGCTTTTTCATTGGTCTCATATCAAAAGCTATCTATCTAAACTGACACACTTTTGCTCTCCTTGTCATAGAACATCACTGAGTGCAAAAGCAAGTAATTAATAATAAAAAATTTTTGGAACGCAGTTGAAGGGAAGCACCGGGCTCAGCCCACCGAGTAGGCCATACAGATCGAGTTGTGTTGTCGGCCACTGCAGAGGTCACACCACCTTCAATCATTGAAACGCGTTGCTAAGACGCTGGGCGCTAAGGACTCGGATCAAGTCCCACCAAAACTATCAGGTTCTACCACCCAGCGTTCGATAGCTTATCTGTGACGTAATGTTGATATGCATCTTCTCGAAGTGGGCTTCTCTTCCCTCTCCGCGACCAACATTATCTCTTATCTCGCTGCAGTTTTCTTAGACCCCTCCGCAGCGCAAAGTAATTCGTATTCTTTGAGTTTTTGACGATTTCCTTTCCCATCTTCTTTCGGTCCACTTCACACCCCTACCTTCATATTCTAGTGGAATTGCGACATGGATTTGGCCCTGCGCCTTGCCTTCAAGCGTCCTCCCTTCTCTTCATTGCTCCGAAATAACTTTCAACTCCAACTGATATGAAGAGCAATTCACCATTACATTAATTTCCTTGTTTTGTATGCTACACCCATCCGTGTATGCTTTCATGTGTTCTACTCACTTTCAGTAGTTCATCACAGGAGGACTAACATCATCCTAGAATGGGAAAACCAGTCCGCCTGCTTCTGCAAGTGGTGTAGTGGCAAGAACCACGATCAGCACTTGTGTCACCCATAGCACGAATTCTGTTCAAAATATTCTGGCAATCCATTTTGGATGTCCCCTAGAACCCCGTCGCGCGGCGAAGGAAGAGACGCAGATGCGGCAAAGGATGAGTCGCAACGCGCGTTGTCCGATACGAGACGTAGTATGGTGCACGCTAATAAACCTGACGCCCAAGCGCCACAGTAAGCGCTGCGACTCGTCCTTTGCCGCGTGTGCGTCTCTTCCTTCGCCGCGCGACGAGCCCCTTGGGGGACACCCCTCCATTTTTAACCCTAAATTCGGCGTTTGCAGTTCAAGTTAGCAGAATAATACTACTGCTCGCGCAGTGTTAACTCGCACTACAGTGCTTCTTTTACTCGGAGCGTAAGTGCAGGGATTGATCTAGTTTGTCCCGGAACCAAACAGTTCCTGGCCTTTATACGCACTCATGAGCGCAAAAGTTACGATTCTGTTTTTTATAGAATTCCATACGAGTATGGGGCTCAGTAGCCGAATGGTGGCCAGTTTATGACACTGCTTACCGCGTTTTGTTTTCTGAGCCTGGTTACTCGGAACATTTTATCCATGCTTTAATGCCTCGTCCTTGTGCAATTATCCGTCTGGAATGGGAAATGATGTCGAAAACTTGTCGTATCCGTTCATGACACAGACGAGAACACCATGTTGCGCAAAACCTCCTACATTCTCCCAACGAGACTTCTGGGAGCAGAGGCTTCCCAGAGAGCTTACAGATGCACTTTTAATTTAACCAGATTGGTCTCCCGGCAAGCGCCGCAACCTCCTTACCTTGCGTAAGCTTTCCCTTCTCCCTCCTCTCCTTACTCACCCCTCGTTCTCCTCTGCTCGCCGGCTACCACAGCATCACCTTGTGGAATGACCGAAAATGTGCTAATGGTAAGTGCGTGTTTATATAGCCGTTCTGGGTTATCTCAATCATGCTTGTGCAAAACATTGATAGCGCAAATCCTGCGAGCTACCCAGATTTGTTGGCCGGCTGTTTATTCCGTTACGCTGCCTATCACTCACTCACTCATTTTGCGGACGGACACCACATCATAACAGATACATATATACATACCTAGCATAGCATATACATACATACATACATACGCACACACGCACAACACTACGCACACCACAGCACCCACCGCACACACACGCACACCACACTGCACACACACACACACGCACACACACCCACACAACCACCGTAACCACCACACACACACACAACGCCCTCAGGCCACACACACACACCACACACAGGCGACACACACACACACCACAACACACCAGCACCCCCAACAACCACACACCACCCACCACAAAGTTAGCGCTTTATAAAATAGAAGGATAACTTCTCCCGCCACTTGTTCTACTTCATGTGATATATATATATATTATATTTGTTTGGCTTAAAAGGTGACACATCTTTTTTCCTATCCGTCGTTTCTAACGTTCGATTTAAGGACGTAAAGCAAACCAGCCCTTTATGGCACATGCTGGGACCGTATCCGATGAGATGTTGGGGAGGGGATGGTGTCTCCGCAACGGTGGAACGGAAACTTCAACGCGGTCTGTAGATACGCCAACAAATTTGGCCGCTTACCTTAGAACTATAGCCTTAAAGAGAGACGGGTCCGTCACCCTCCTCCTAGGCCTGAGTCCAAGGGTGAGCCCAGACCGTCCATTCTAGCGCAGAGCTACTGAACCAGCTGCACCACTTGCGTCAGTTAACTTCCCTATACGGTACCAACCGAGTTTGAAGTAACGCTCTGACCGTTGGGACACCCATCCCCGCTCCCCACGATTCGCCTACGGTCCCAAGCCGATGTGGGCCAAAAGGGCTGGTTTGGCTTACGTCCGATATAAGAAGCTCAGTCTTTGACCATGACAAAAATGAGATTTACATCATTCCACACCATGCCCCACGCATATCTTATCTAAATTCAAGAGAATTCAAGCTATTGACAGAGTTGGATTGAATTGAGTACAATTGTGATGAAAAGAGCATCTACATGGGTCATCTTAGTAGGCTTAGTGTATTATTATAGAAGCCTCAACAAACCATTGTGTGGGCAGTGAGAGCCGCTAATACCAGGCCTCTATTGAAGGACGATTTTACGATAAGGTACTTGTAGGTTGTTGAAGAAAGTGAAATATGTCTAGTCGAGAGGCTATGATGGTACGGAATGATGCTCGACAGGGAAATTTCCGCGTCTTTGCACGTCCACTCTCTCGTCCTCTGTCTAGCCGTTGAGCAGGGAGAGTGTTAGCCTTGAAGGGGACAGTACCGATGAGACACGCCTATTGCACAAATGAGCGTAGTGGTCCCAATCTAGTGCTCTCGTTTTTCTTGGTTTTTTTTCCTCTCTCCTCTGATCACCTCTGTCTTGGTTTCTAGTGACTGTAACTCACGTGAGTTCACGACATAGCAGTCCAGGTATGACATTTTCGAAAGGTTTGACCCAACAATCGAAGAGTGCTCAGTAGTTTCCCAATTCCAAGAGTTGGTGTCGTGAGTCTGCTTGCCCAGTATAGAAACTTGTGTGTGCTGGAATTTCCCTATAGGGTTCCTCCTAATGAATTGATGAATATGCCTCAGCTTCCTTCCGTAACTGAACCCTATTGAGCCAATCAGCCTTTTTCGAAAATCCATCTATCAGCTTGTTGAAGTCACGCTTTTCACTATTAGCCATAGTGGTTGAATGTCTGGACATGCTGTTATTATCAGCCCTTTGCCACCATTTTGCATCGTGACGAATACAGGAGTGCTCTGTATGCATACATACATATATTGTCCTCGACTATTGTGAACATATTCAAATGTCAATGACATTGAATTGCACCACTGTTAGAGTAGAATTGGATCGCAATCTCCTCTTCCCTGCTGAATGTCTTTTTTATGGTTATTCGACATCACTATTCCGCTGATGGCTAATAATAGGTAATCTAGGAAGCTGCTATGATGTCATCCTTCATATTGCTCTTTGTACGGGCTCATTTCACGCCCATGTCGTTTCCTCGTCATCCTCATTGCTACCAGCTGCGCGAACATTGTCGTGCGACCAGCCCATCGAGCGCGTACTATGTTCGCAACACAGCTGTCACTGACAAAGGTTTTTATACTTTAAGTGTTTGTTTTCAGCAGAATGCCTGTCGAAAAGGACAACATGTTTTGGAAGGCTCTCTTCGAGCACAAAGTGCCTAAGAAGAAGCTCAAAAAGAAGAACGCTAAATTGAGTAACGCTAAGGAATACGCTTTGAGATACAACATCAGTAAAGAGGACGTGGAAAAGGTATGCTGTCTATGTTCATTCTTTGAGTAACTGCACGTATAGGAAGGAGTTCTGACAGCTAACTTATAGCATTTCTCCTAAGACACAATTTACTATGGCTCCATGTGGTTGTTGCACCCAAAATGAGTGGATATGTGTGATGTGAACTGCTCGTCAAGAAAAAAAGGATAGAAATGAAGTGAAACGATGCCTTTTTTTAGGCAGCGGATATACGCGCAGACCTTATAACACTGATGTTCCCCACGGATGAGAGAGAGAGCAGATTCGGAGAATAAGCAGCATAGAGGCAAGCGAGACGCGATACCACACGAACAGCTGGAAGAAGCTTGGAAATTTTAGTTCCTATAAGATTACTGCTATAAATTGTAACATGGATGGAAGCCTGCACCCTCAGTTGGACTAACGCGGTGCTACTCACTATTCCAGCTCTCTATTATTTTCCTGGATAGCAAACAAATGTACGATCTGAGCATTTCGGTTGGAAGGAAATGCAAATCGATTTTAAATTGGCCGCCTTGGGCGAATCGGCGTACTGCGTCACGTCCTCATCATAGAAAGCTTATCTGATGTTCATCCGTGTTTTGTTGGCCGATTCCTGGCATGCACGTTGAGCCCTTATCTTTGACTAATTTCGATCAGCCAACAATCCACTCTGATGATGAGTTCGTTAACGTCAATCTATCTACGAATCATTATGGGAGAATTCCCTCTTAATTATTATGGGAGAATTCTCTCTTCATCCAGGGGCAACCCATAGACAAGTTGCGAGATTTACACTACACCATGTGCGCTACCGTAGCTCAACTGATTCGTTTCTTGAGATTCATATTAACCATACGACTAACGGAGTCGTTCATGCCCAGGAAATTATGCAAACATCATGAAGGCCAAAGCCACCTTCTTCAAGAAAAGCCTGACATCTGCTTATAATGAAAAGGGCGTCAATATAGGCTGGAGAGCAACGCTCAAAGAAGGACCGCTCAGATCACTTCTGTGATACCTAAGCCGAATCAGAACAATGTCATGCCATGTTTTGAAAGTATCAGCTTCAAATTGCCCATTATGTTTACCGTTTTCGAACCTTGAGTTTTCTGTAAACTCTGTTAGAGCGAAACTGATCAGAAAATTGTTATTATAATAGCATAAAAGATGTGTAGGTGTTTAGAAGAACAAAGAATTGTTGAGAAACTACGAAGTCGCCGAAGAGGAAGCAGTGAAAGAGCCTTTCATTAAGTACGTAAAAATGGCCGGTGAGTTAGGTGATTCGGGGGGGGGGACGAAAGGAGGGGAAGCCGAAGCCACAGTTGCTATGGTATTGGGAAATTCATGAGAAAGAATGGATCGATGGCCTTTGCACATTATGAAAGATGTGTAACTTATTTCACTCGATAACGCATGATGAAAATTATCATTCTGCCCTGTACTTTTCACCAACAGTATCGGATCATGAGACATATCGTTTTCCCTCATTCGCCGTTACACATCGCCTCATTTTGGGTCCAATGCATAGTTTGCCAGAATCTCCAGACATTCAATAACGCCTCCTCGGCGGCATAGTAATCATATTTTATCATTGCTATAGGCCATCCGAAATAACACGTTCTGTCAAAAACAGCCTCATGGGAGCCTAAGCCGGCGTCAAAACGATCGGCTCCATATGATGACTACATTTGAGGCCGCAGAATGCCATGATTGCAACATCTGATGCGAAAGATAGGGAAACTGGCGTCTATTAGCGGCATGAATCAGTTTTGAGCAGAAACAGGGACCAAGAGGAGATAAAGCGGGGAGAAAAACGAGTAGATTTTCTTCATCAGATCTATATATTTCCCCTAATTCCCAATTGGCAGCCACAGCGAACCTCCAGGGGGACTGAAACAATTTTAAGGTCCACTAGCTCTCTATTTTTTGGCCAGGGGTACATATCCGGCTGACAGCAGTCTTGAACGGAAGTCCACAACTAGCCGCATTCACCCTCACTTGAACGAATTTCAGAACTTTAACTTTGAGACTTTCATATGTGAGCGGACGTTTGAAAGTGGGAGCTGTCATAGTGGTGATTAATGTGTTATTTGGGACCAGCGACATTGTTTTGCTTGGCAGTGTCCAGTAAAGACGAACTGGTGATTGCCCTACGGCCCCATGAAATCGACGCCTTTGTCGCTGAAGGGATCGCTAACAAGGAAGACCTTTCAAATCGTGCCCCTCTTCCCAAAACAGTTTTCTGCATTGTATAGGTGCATGAAACATGGAACTATACTTCAGTTTCCCTCAGCGGTCCTCTGAACGCCAAAAAATGGATGGAATTTTGGTTTATGGTACGATCCGCGGTGATTACAAACTTTTCACTTTTAATTGACGGTTTTCAGATGTCAATCTTTCTTGCTTTTCATTCCACATTCTACATTCTATAGGCATCTATAAGTTCATTTTTGAGCAGAATAACAATAACAACTGGATTTTGGGGGCCTGTCTTGAAATTCGCAAGGAGCGATGTGAGAAAGCCCTTCTGCGCTCTATGGGTAGGGTTTTGACGTCAGTGCTGCTAATTATAGGTGCAAGATTTAAGTAGCCAAGATAGCATATCATGATTTCGAGCCTCAGAAGCACTGCAATGGAGAAATGTAGCCACAGACGACTTATACTCGAGCTTTGAAATGTACTTATGGTTAGCACATAGCTGTCCACAGGATAGCTGTCTGCAAACTGAATTTGACATGGACGATTCCAGCTGACTGAGCCGAGACGACTGCAAGTACAAAACTGTCAGTTGAATAGATAGATGCTCATACGTAGAAAACAAGCTCTGTGTGTAAGAGTCGCCTGCCTTTGATGCAGTGTATTGATCTAGGGGCTGAGGGAATCATAATGTCAAATCGCTTAGTTAATTAGATGTCTACAAAAAGAAAGTCCGTTTCTATTGCTGTTAGAGGCTGAAGCACGATTAAAAGGCATCCAATTATTTTAAGGTATAGGTGGGCAGTGAAGAAAAAAGCATGAGAAACGGCCCAACCGGAGGAATAGGACCCGTCCCTCACCCGTTAACCTCCGCTTTGATGCGACTCCCATCGGTGTTGCCCACTTCAACGTTAACGCCCTTTCTGCTTTGTAAGAGCCGCATCTACAAATCTAGAGCAGCGCGCAACACGTGTCGCGCGCGGATCCTATATTGGAGCGCGACACTAGTGTTGCAAAGGAAGCGGCTGATTTCTCGGCAAGTCCGCACTTATACGCTTTTTCCATTTTACTTAAAACTGAGCTTTCTCTACTCTGCTGTCACTCTGTGACATTTATTGAGAAGTATACTACTCTTCCAATTCGGGTGACTTCACTGATGCTGATGTCTCAGTGATGGTGTAAGTTCTGAGTACATCTGTGGAGCAAATTGCGCGATTCTTCTCATTTCTGACTACTTTCGAGCGCAATAGTGGCAATCACGAAGTGAAGTAACGTGATGCCTCCATTTCCATGTCGAAAGTGCATAAGCAATTACTCCGATGGCTCATTGTCCTCATCCACCGATCTCGTCGTTATACCTTCACTCCGTGACATCTACTTTGTAACAATGAGTATCTGAGAGTTGGAGTTGCCGATTTCCTTTGATCAGATTTCCGCATATCACTGCCATCGTGATAGCTCTGCTCTCAAGGCAATTATGGAGGGAGACTAGAGTTTTAGACAATGCACAACAAATTTTATAGATTGAGCAAGGCTTGAACGGCATCATCGAGTTAATCATTAATCATTCATCTTGTCAGCAGCCGGTGGTTTTCGGATGGGCACGCCGATTCCGATATTACCTACTCTTCCAAAATAGTATGCTTACCGACTCCCGTTGTCTTTTGTAATAGGACTAAGCCTTAGAAAAAGGAGACACTCCGGGATGGGTAAGCATTCCCATTTTCCGCTTCTCCAAAAATCAGCCTGCCCGTACGACTCACATAGCGCCTAAGGTTTCTACCAGGGTCAACCCTACGTTGCGCAAAGAACAACGAGGGGGTCGCATTTTGCCGAACGAAAGGGGGGGGTCGCATACAGAGGGACGGGGCTGCAAGAGGGCGACAAGGCAGTGTGCGGCAGTGCACTTTCACGCCCTGAAGTTCTGCAAAAGCTCTGCACCGTGCAGCTGTCGGAAAGCCGCACTGACAAGAGTTCCATGGGAGCATTAGAGCATGCAGGGTATTATAAGTCTCACTTCATCCATTATTATCATTGATACACGGACGACGTTTTTGCTCGACAGCATGGATCAAGATCACAATAGCCAAAAATTTTGTTAGAACGTAGTGCAAAAACATGGTCTGTCTTCGATGATCGAACATTCCTGAAATCCCAAGGAGATTAAAGTGTAGAGCAGTTCATGGGGAAGTGAAAAAAGAGTACCACATAACAGTACAATGCAACACAATCACGATACTAACACCTGCGACTTTTATCCACAGACAGGTGCACGGCGTACACACGAGCAGGCGTCTTCCCACGGAAACGCCTTCACTGTCAGGGGCCGTAAGCAGACAAACTTCCTCAAGAAAATTTTGATGCTTTTAAATCAAATCTTAGCGGAACAAAGTGTAGCGAACTTGCTGAATTGAATTTCAAAGACCCCTTATAAAATTGAAGCAGAAGAAAGAATTCCTGAAAAGTTAACGCTAGTAAAGCACTCTTCGCGTAGATTCTAACGGTCTTTACCGCTTCCCATTTTATAAAGTTTGAAGGAAGTTATGGGTTCTTGAATATTGCAATGTCGCGGTTCAGAAGAAAGGCTTGAAAAAAGTCTGAAAATAAACGGAACGACGGGACTACTTTTTGAACGAGTGATTTTTCAAAAAAGTTTCGGCCCTTATTCGAAAGCACTAATCTTCTAGTTTCTAATTAGCCTTAGACATTTGCAAAAATTCAATTATGAAGAAAGTTATAAATGTTTGAATGTCGAAAACTTCTCAAAATCGGACCCCAACCCCCCAACGGAACCGACGGGACAATTTTTTTAGAATAATCGCTGAAATTTTCAGGTTGAAAGCGCTAATCTTCTAGTTTCTAATTAGCCTTAGAAATTTGCAAAAAGTTAATTATGAAGAAAGTTATGAATGTTTGAATGTCGAAAACTCGCGTAACGCGGAACGACGGGACGATTTTTTTCAAATATTGAACATCCGCAACATTTCAAATGCTTTTTTGAAAGAAAACTATTTGTACTTTTGAAATTTTGGTGTCCGGTTCCATGAAAACGCCTGTGGACGAAGATATAAGCTTTCAAAGAAGGCGCCCGTAACTATTGGAGATTTAGATTTTCCAGCTTCTACAAGAAAGACGGTTGGACGTTGACGGGAATCTTGGCACATACCTGAAATCAGAAACCACTAGGGACATAACGGTACCTAGGTTTACAAAAAATCCTCTCAATTCCTCTAATAAAACTTTTCATATTTCATTTTGCCTCAAATCCGCGTCCCAAGCGAGTGGAAAACGCGCTCCACCCCACCTCGCGTCGCGGTATGGGCGCGAATTCTTACATTCAAACTTTACTAATCGTTTTCCTGCCTTATTTATTTCTGTTAAGGAATTTGTTTCTGTTCTCTTTTTCTTAGGGAACCCTTCCGCACTGCTTTAGAGGCCGTGCTAAAGGCCTTCAAAGCAGTACGGAAGTGTTCCCGGCGCTATTGCATTGTTACAACTCCCATAGGGGGTGTCAGAAATTTTTTTCGCTAAAACTTCGTCTAATGGGGTTATCGGAGGTCCCGATCACGAATATTAGATCCATTTTTGACATTGATTCACACAGAAATACACCGTAACACTAAAAACACACATGTCCAATAGGGAAGGGGTCGCAATGACACCCCTTGAAATGGATGGGGTCGCAAAAAATTTGGAATTTGCGCAACGCAGGGTTGACACTGGTTCCTACTCTTATATAAACACATACACACTCATGCCTAAGATTTTTACCAAAATACTCTTTTTTGTATTCGCTCATCCTTGATACTGTACTCAAGCACCCTGTAAGCCAGTATTTTTGCCTGTGAAAGATAACCAGATGAACCGTAGCATGTCAAAGCAACGAGGAATCCGAATGGCTCGAGTCGAAATGCTGAAGGCGCCAAATGAAGATTGACATGCTCAGGAAATCGAAAAATATTCCTGAGCAACACAGTATAGTTTGGTACCAGCAGCCTAAAACGTCGTACGTGGAACCGATGAGGAGGTTTGTGATAGGTCGCAGACATAAAACGTAGCCTCAGCTGATGAAAATATGCAGTAATGCTTCATTAACAACCCTGCGCACAGAACCCACCGGATTGTGGCCGGTTGGCAACCGGCCAAGGAAGCCGCACGCGACACGCGTTCACGACCCTCTAGAATTACAGTTATCACCTTTTGTAAGTTGCCCCTTCGACTTTGGACTTTATCGTGGAATCTCCTTTGAAGCGATTGAAAAGACATCTTCATCAGTGAGAGGCGTCGTGAGAACCTTCTTTTGGTACGCTATTAAACGCCGAAACTTGCAAAACAAGCACATTCGTGAATCGCTCCACTCGAGTGATTTAAGTGTGATTAGGATGAAATTTTTGGCTGTTTCTTTCAGTCAATTGGGTTTGCTCTCGTGCTGCGAACGTCGTATGTATTAGCACCGAGAATGATACATTCGAATCCGAAAAACACCGTGACGTTAAGCCCTCATTGCAAAACACCAATGCCGTTAATGGAAATGCACACTACATAACAACCACGTCGAATGACAACGGTCGGTGCATGTGGTCGGAAAACTAATTTCCGAAAAGAAATTCTTCCCAAATGAGCTGCGTGATGAGGCTAATATTAGGGGAGCGAAATTCGCTAGCGGCACCAGAAATACCAAGTAGGAAAGTCACGAAACAGACTGCAGCTGCTGGCCAGATCAAACGTACGAAGAGAGACTTGAAAGAGATCGGTCACCAAATCCTGTTCCAATTTTTCACTTTTCTAGGAAGGAGTTAGAAGATATATTTCAGATCTACAAGATCTTCGTGTCAATGGACGACGACGGTTCTGGAACGATAACTGCTAACGAGGTGACGTGTTCAATGTCATTGGCTCTCATTACATATAGCACTTAAAAGTATTCAGCCATATGCTTTTTCAGCCGTAGCTTTCTTTCTACTGAATCAAATCAGTTCAATTTTGTTATATTTTAGAGACAAACCTTCTTCACTAGGCAAGTGTATTACTGTCGAATGGGAGAGAGAATTAAGAGAGAAAAAAATTATTGCACTAGAAATTCTCGAGCATAACCGAATTCCGAGTAAATTTCAATTTATTGTAAAAAGCTTAAAATTCAACAAAACAATCTAACGCATAATAGAAACCGTTGACCAGATTCAATACCTTCTTGATAACCTTCTGGAGTTGCTAAAACCTTAACAAGGTCTAACTGTGGAATCAATCAGTGATTGCACTGTCTGTTGGGACAACCTCCCAATTTCTCCTCGAATTTGACCATTTTCTCTACCATCTTCCTGACTTTTTTCCTGCCGACGGTTTTCCTGGCTTCTTCCATAGTGTTTCAAAGATGCTCAGAACATGTGACTGAATTGGCCGCTCTGTTAGAAGCACGTCATGCTGGAGAAACCACTCCTTCACAATGGAGGTGCGATGCTTTTGGTCGCTCCATTGCTAGAAGACGAAGACATGGCGTGCATTTGCCACACGTGTGAATACACAATACCTTCTAGAACTTACCTGCTTCCGTCTGCCCTCACCGCTCAGGATTCCTTTGAAAACTGTTGAGTGTGAAGTGGTAAGAGATGGAACTATTTTACGCACATCCAAATTGGAGAGTCCCATAGGAATCTAGCGTCATCTGGAGCGACGAAAGTAAGTTCAGGATATTTGGCGGCGGCGGTGGTAGGAATGTGTTGGATGCTGACGGAAAGCGTTTTGATCCAAGGTATCGGCTGCCATCCTTGTAACTAAGCGGAGGCTCGTTTGTGGTAGGCTGTAGAAGAGCTGTACCGGTACAGAGGATTCGCGAACTGGTAAAGGCATACGGATGCATCTAGGTACTAGAAGGTATTGCGTATTCAAACTTGTGGCAAATGCACGCTAGTGTCTTCATCTCCTAGCGATGAAGCGACCAAAAGCGTCGCACCTCCACTGTGAAGGAGTGGTTTCGCCAGCATGGCGTGCTTCTAACGGAGCAGCCAATTCAGTCACATGTCCTGAGTGTCCAATAAAGAAGTGAGGAAAACCTTCGGCGGGAAAGTCAGGAAGATGGAAGAGAGACTTGTCCAATTCGAGGAGAAATCGGGAGGTTGTCCCAAGAGATAGTGCAATCTGTGACTGATTCCACACTTAGACCTTGCTAAGGTTTTAAGCAACTCCAGAAGGTTATCAAGAAAATATTGAATCTGGCCAACGTTTTCTATTATGCGGTAGATTGTTTTGTTAAATTTTAAGCTTTTTACAATAAATTGAAACTTACTCGGAATTCGGTCATAGTCCGGAATTTCTAGTGCAATAACTTTTTTCTTTCTTAATTCTCTCTCCCAATCGACAGTAGTGAAGAAGGTTTGTCTCTAGAATGTAACAAAAATTGGACTGATTTGATTCAGCAGAAAGAAAGCTACGGCTAAAAAAGCATTTGGCTGAATACTTTTGAGCGCTACTGTATCTCTGTCCACTACATTACATACATCTCTGAGCGCTACTTCTTTTTCCTAAAGAAACTCAGATCTTCCCAGTCAAGCGAACCAATGAAGGTTTCGTGCTCCTGTGTCCTTCTTTGAGTATTAGGAAGCACGTGGAAGCGTATAGCATTTGAAAAAAAAATGAAGGAAAAAAAACTTTCGCTCCAGACGGGACTCAAACCCGCACCTCTTGCTTACCGGGCAAGTGCGCTACAAGTTACGCTACCGGGGCACCATTTCATCCCAACTCAGCTCTTCATGTGTACTTACCATAACTTGTCAGCACTAACACCCACAATATGTTAGGCCGTTTAGCTTATATCGGCAATGACCGCGAGGCTGAAAGCTTTAGCAATGAGTTTTGACTTGTTTTTGTTTGTTAACTGTTGTTTTTGGCCGCAGTTCGCTTGCGAACGTTTCAGAAGAATGCCGGTAATCAAGGTGTGCGGGTTCGAGGATAGGCAGCAAAATGGAATAGCGGCGTGAAATGTAAAAGCTCCTGTTCCAACACCGTTTGTCGTTATGAACAGAGTACGAGGTCCGACCGAGACTCTCTTCGAAGAAGGTGGGCACAGGGTTCGCAATATCAACCGTCCACTGCCCCAATTCCAAATATTTTACGGTCATCCCCTCCTAAGGAAGTCTCGTTATGGAACCCCACCACCACCATCAGAATGAGTGAGGTCTCCCCATATGAATCCCTTCTTCCCACAATACCACTTTCACCAACACGGCGGAAACATCTTCACTTTCCCTTTACACTGCCATCGAGAACAAATATGTCTGAAGAAATAACAAATGCTTCCAATGACTCTTTTCCTGATTCTTTCCCGAAGTTTATGCCTAGTTTGGCGAAAACCTGTAAAAATTGCCCCTCGCCTTTACTGCAGCACGATCCTCCACCTTTCACCTCCACAGCCCCCTCTAGGAACATCAAATACGACCCTCTCCCGTCACCATCACCAGCACACAAGAACCAAAACACGACTTTCCCCCCCCCCCTCCAAAAACCCCAAATACCTCCCCTCGTTGGGAATTGTGTAACGGGTAGACGACCTAGCACTGGGAAGAACGTGGTACTGCCACAGCCGTTTCTTCAGCGCGATTTTTACTTTGGTTGGAGTTCACTGTAAGAAGCTAGAAAAAACCGAAAGTTGAACTATGTGGGTATTGGCCTCCACTAAACAAGTTTTCGCTACGATTTTTCAGGTCGCTCAAATGTTATGTGGATTCGGCTGCGACGTATCCCCGAAGGTTGTCCAAGCCGTGATGCGATCGTCTGATAAAAGTGGAGACGGAGAGATCGACTTCGAGGAGTTTCTCGCCGCTGTCACGTCCAAAATAAAGGTAAGCATAATCTTAGTGAAGCAGTTTTCAGATGGTTTCACTTGTGTCCCATTACTCTTAGAAAAAACTTTGCGATCACTACTTACTAACGCTTACTATAGATGACATTATGACTCAACTCATTCTTGTTTCTTTTCCAGCTTAACGATTGCAAAGCTGACATTCACGCCATGTTCGAGAAGTTTGACCGAAATAAGGATGGATTGGTATGTGTCATTTTTGTGAACATTCTCCAAGAATGTAATCTATTCATATTTAACGATCTAGCGAAAATTCCTTGATTCGATCATGTTATGAAAATCAGTTACAGCTCTCCGCTGAAGAATTGGTAGTGGCATGGAGTGAAACACTGAAAACGAGAATAACAGTCAAAGAGGCGGCCGCGTTGATACAGCAGGTGATTATGAACTCGATTCCATTGAGGAGAAGAAAGTGGAACTTCAAGCAGAATACTAATACTTAATTTCGGCAAAAATAAAAATTTCGCTGAAACTTATCCTACTACAGTTATCGGGGCACCTGATCACGAATGTGACACCCGTTTTTGGCGCCAGATTAGCGCCATTTGGCGCCAGATTTCACTACGACTCAATCCCAGCAAATTTTGCTGTAAACTAGTGCATAGGGGTTATTTCGAGTTCTGATTGCGATTATGACATTCGCTTTCAGCATAGGTGTTGTTCAACGCATATTCGACGATATAACCGGTGGGAGGACGCTGACGAGTGGGAATAGATGCCAAATGGCGCCATCGCCAAGAATCAATATCATAATCGTAACTAAGCCCCTGTACACAAGTTCACAGCGAATTTGCTGGGAATGAGTCGCGGCGAAGCCGGACGCCATAGTGCCAATTTGGCGCCAGCGTCAAAAACGAATGTCACATTCGTGATCGGGTCCCCCCATAACCCCTGTAGGATAAGCTTCAGCGAAATTTTTATTTTTGGCGAAATTGATTACAAGAATGACGAATTAGGAGTCAAAATGACGAAATTGATTGCAAAGTTTACGAAATGTGCTGGAACTTTGGCGAAATTGGTTGCAACGTTTACGAAATTGGTTGCAACAATTCCGAAATCAATTGCAAGAATGACGATTTGGGATGGAAAATCCTGTAAGAAAGGCCAACGCGTAACCTCTCTCTCTTTTCCCGAATGCCAGGCAAGCGATTCCTTCTACAAGAACTTCGTTTATTAGGTGGTCTCGTCTCGTCTCAGTCCACGGTTCTGGTTCCCTCCCTTTTCCTACTGCATTACTCTTTTCCTTCTTTGTTCGTTCTCCTGCCAATCACTGCGCTGAGTTATGGCCTAGCGACACATTTAGTAGAGATACTAAGCAAGGGTAATGAACCAAGCTCCCAGAGTGAGCGTAATCTTTTTTCACGACAATGATATTCGAACCTTCACTCTCTTCCCTCTCCATACAATTTCTGAATGAAAAGTAATTCTAACTGCGCATGTTTCTGTTCTGTTATTGCGCAAATTAAGGAGCGGACAGATCACTCACATTTTAGAATATAGGATTTTCTTGAACTTGCAGTATATTCAGAGCGAGCTCTATGTGTATGGATCCCCGCTGTTATCCAATGGACTACCCCAATTAGAAGAGTGTGAAGAATTTTTCCCACGACCTCCAAGGCACAGATCGCTATCGAGCTGATGCTTACTTTGATTAAAAATCAGATTAGGGGTGGAAGAGGAAGTTAGTGAAGAAACAAAAGCAAACAGCACCGTAGAAAACACAAAATTTTTCTTGTGGGTCGGCGGTAGTACATCGCAGAGGTACATTGCTGCGACGAAAAAGAAAACACGCGAGATTACGCTGTACGCGGGAGCGCACAGGTGCCATGTGTGCTCTGCGTTGATAAAGATGGCAGTGTTCGCAGCGGTTGAGCGAAAGCATTAGATTTCGGTCGGACTAGGCATTGCAACAGCGACGCGATCGCTCCATCGCTTGTCCATCGCGTTGCAATCGCTTGCACTTGTGCAAGCGACGGGCGATGGCATCGCTCTTGCAATGTGCACAAGCAACGGGCGATTGGCCCCGCCCCCAATCGATGCAGTCGACTCGCGATGAACCAGCGATCGCGTCGCTCCGTCGCTGGTCCATCGCGTTGCAATCGCCGAATCTGACTGACATCTTAGCTTCCTTTTCGCGCACATTGAAGCTGCGACAGTATCCCCTGATAAGGGGTCCTGCTACCTAACTCGCGGACTATAATTGCTCAAAGAATCTAATTCCGTGCCTTTGAACACGAGAACAGTCCGTAGCACAATAATTAAGACTTTACAGCGTGAATATATTGGGTTTCTAGGATACCATACCACCATTGTACCATCTAGGCTAATGGCAATCCCAGCCTAATTGCTAATTTTCCAGGCTGGTAGAGTAAATCTGAATGCAACACAAATTTGGATACACTCATCTCTGCTTTCTCTTTCTATACTAGACAACCCCTTAGGACAGGTGCGAGACGAAGCGTGTATTTTCAGGCGGATTCTGAAGGAAAAGGTGCTGTTACGGTCAATGAGTTCATCACGATGTGTCAAACAGTGTGAGATGTCTCGTACTCGTTCGCCACACTGATTGTCACTTTGCACAGTTGCCATATATGATTCTTCTTTTACTCCCATTGTACATTCGCCATGTGACACGTTCGGTACAGTCGCCTTTGTAGTTTTTGTGTAATTCCATTCCGATCTCTGCAATTAATAAATTTATCGTTAAAGCCATTATGAAAAAGAACTATGAAGCTACAGAACCTCCGACTTTGTATTTGTATATGAAAGGTAAATTTCGATGGAAAATGGAAAGGCTCGAGAAAAGTGCGTTTCTTTAAAAAATCTCGATAGAGTACAATTCCTCCACATTTTACAGCTGGTGCAAAGCGAATAAGCACATGTACGGAGCCCTTCTCCACTGCCTTCGCCGTCCTCAGAGTATGACGTCATCTGCCATCAGTCAGGCTCAAGGAGCTCAACCGCTCCATCCTGAGGCTGCTGCATAATGATCCAACTTCCAATTATTAGGCAGTTCTCCTTGAAACGAGAGATTACGATAATGTGTGTGTCTGTGTGCAGCGTGGACGTACCTACAGTGGAAGCAGTAGTTAGGGGCCGAGGGAAGCAGAATGTGGTGTGTTTGTGACCAAAGGTGCGCTAGCTGCAGCGTACTGAGCTTGTCTACTGATATGAAACTTCCCACAATTTAGGCACTACCAAAGTTACATAAAGATCCCATAAAGTTCAGGTCCATTATAGGTGCACACAATAGTGTAAGCATCTTGCGCTAGAGCTACAGGCGACATTCGAAGATCTCCAGACCCATATCAGATATAACACAGCAGTAAAAAACAGAAACAGACTATAAAATCATATTGGGCAGTCGGTAATATTAACATTATAGAGCTCTCCCTGAGCCTCATAAATTGTACATTTTCGTTTCTGAAATCTCTTGAGGACTCTTGATGTAAGATTTGTTGGTTAGCTTTCGCTGCGACAATAGCTTCTTAAGACCTACAAGACATCAAGCATATTACAATACTTCAAAACTAGAAGACATCAACATACTAAACATTAACTGACCATGTGCTGATGCTCTCGCTAATGAGATACTCTGCAAAGCACAATTCAAGACTGCATTAGACTATTGTATAATACAAACCAAGAGTACTAAATTTCATCCAGCGTAACTCAAAATTCTCAAGGCCTTCATGGCCTCCTCTCTGATGTTTATTTCTGGAGACAGCCGCTTGATATCGAGTGCTTTTAACCCTTTCGGACCTGAGTTTTTTCCGTGGAGAAATTTTTCTTCTAGCTATTGTTTATTATTGTGAGCATATAAGCATCATTATAGCGAAATTTAGAAGCTCCTCGACCACAAACTAAGAAACTAGGAAGCTTTGAAAATTGGCACACCCTCTTAGTTTTTGAGCTTATGTCGAAATAGTTCCGAATTTCATAGTTATGCCGAAAAGGTTTATAATCTTGCACAACATTATGACCCATAATTTTGATAAAAGAATGTATCTACATACTTTAAGTATTTTAGGAAAAGTGACACTTCGCAGGTTGCGGGGACCAGCGTCGATTCATTGTTGCACTTGCACACAAATACTTGTAATCCCAACAACAACACACAATAAAATGACAGATTTAGTCCTTAATTAAGTAGGAAGGGAAGGTTAAGTGAAGCAACCCCCAACAGAATTGGAAAAACCATGCTGTTTCAACGGCAATGCAAACATTTGAATTTGATGGTGGCAATTGCCACCGCCAGGGCCGAGAGGGTTACCAATTTTCTTTCTATGGAGACTTCTTTCGAGCGGTGTAGCACAGTGACTTTTATTGAAGGAGGCGATTCTTGTCCATGGTAAATCGTGCGATGTCGTGCAAAACCATTGTTTATGTGAGACGAAAGATTTCGCAACGCTCGCATATGTTCATCAATCCTTCTGTACAATGGTCTCATCGTTTCTCCCACATACTTTCGACCACACGCTTCGTATGTGACCACACAAACTGTCCCTCATAACTGGCAGATCTTTGTTTCCGTGCAGGACGAGAGGTTATTTCGACCACATTTTTCTTCGTAAATTCTCGATGATGTCAACAAGTTTTTGATGTTCTTCGGTGGGCGAAACACTAGTTTCAGGGGAAGGTCCGCTGATCTCACGATTTTGTTCACTTTCTTAGCAATACTCTCGTTCACGTATGGTAGTACTAGTGGTATTCCTTCGAAAGTAAAGAAAGGACGCCAAGACTGTGGTTCACATGTTGTGTATCCGTTCTCTCCCAGTATTCTAGAAACAGTTCGCTCCAGTTCTGCTGATTCTCGGGTGCAAATCCTCGTCTTCGTCGTGATAAGATTCCGTACCACGTTTGCTTTCATGTGCAGTGAATGAGCACTACGAGAGTGCAGAATGATGTTCTTGGACATAGGTTTTCCATACCGCACAAACTCTTCAGTGCTATGGCTCAATCGAACCTTCGTATTGAAGAACGGGAGGAAGTCACACTCATCCACCTTAAAGTGTATGTTCGGGTCACACGAGTTTAGATCTTGAAGCTACATTTGCATCGCGGTGGTAGAGCCCATCACCAACACATTGTCTGTGTATCGTTCGTAGAATGCAATTTCCGTGATCAGAGATCTTCTTACTATGCGAACCAAATAGACGACGGGAAGAGGTTCAATTCTAAGCCTCATGGCCAAGCCACGTTTCTGTGAATAGAGCTCTCCATCAAATTGGAAGACACTGCATTTCAGTGTCGCGGTCAGAAGCTGACGAAGATCGTCTTCTAATAATCCGTAAGTGTGCACTTCCGGATATTCACTAAGAAGTCCCATCACTGTACGGCATTATAGCTGTTAACATTTGTGTATAGAGAAACAACGTCAAAGCTTGCGTAACACGCATCAATGGGTACCTCGCAACGGTTCAGGGTTGATATGAAGTCTCCTGCGTTGACGATATCAGCAGCTACATGATGGAATAGCGGCGAAAGGAGAAGGACGATCAAGCGACTTCTGCTGACGTTCCCATCCATCCCAACATATTATGCACTGGTCAAAACGCACAAGTTTTCAGAAGACGATGATTTACATCGCATCGAGGAGAACTTGATCAAGACAAGACCAATCATATCTTCATGTATAGGTCCATCAGATAGAATAAGCTAGTTCGTCGTGGAGCTCCTGTCGCCGCTACTCCATCATGTAATTTCTCACATCGTCAACGCAGGAGACTTTATATGAGCCGTTGCGAGGTACCCAATGATGAGTGTTACGCAAGCTTTGACGTTGTTTCTCACAAATGTTAACAACTATGATGCCGTACAGTCTGTGATGGGACTTCTTCGTCAACATCCTGAACTGCACACTTACGGATTATTGGAAGACGGTCTCCGTAAGCTTCTGACTGCGACACTCAAATGCAATATGCATCTTCCAGTTTGATGGAGAACTCTATCCACAGTAACGTGGCTTGGCCATGGGGCTTAGAATTGCACCTCTTCCCGTCGTCTATTTGGATCGCAAGTAAGAAGATCTCTGATCACGGGAATCGCATTCTACAAACGATACACAGACAATGTGTTGGTGATGTGCTCTACCACCGCGATGCAAATGTTGCTTCAAGATCTAAACTCGTGTGACCCGAACATACACTATAAGGTGGATGAGTGTGGCTTCCTCCCGTTCTTCAATACGAAGGTTCGATTGAGCCATAGCACTGAAGAGTTTGTGCGGTATACAAAACTTATGTCCAAGAACATCATTCTGCACTCTAGTAGTGCTCATCCACTGCACATGAAAGCAAACGTGGTACGGAATCTTATCACGACGAAGATGAGGATTTGCACCCGAGAATCAGCAGAACTGGAGCGAACTGTTTCTAGAATACTGGGAGAGAACGGTTACACAACATGTGAAGCACAGTCTTGGCGTCCTTTTTTTACTGTCTGAGGAATACCACTAGTACTACCATACGTGAACGAGAGTATTGCTAAGAAAGTGAACCAAATCGTGAGATTCAAATTTACATCGCACAACTTACCATGGATAAGAACCGCTTCCTTCAATAAAGGTCACTGTGCTACACCGCTCGAAAGATGTCTCCTTAGAAACAAATTGTTAAAGGCACTCGCTATCAAGCGGCTATCTCCAGAAATAAACATCAGAAAGGAGGCCATGAAGGCCCTGAGACTTTTGAGTTAACGGTGGATAAAATTCAGTACTGTGAAATAGTCACGTACCGCTCATTTTCATTTCATTAGCAACTGCATTAGGTGAGGTGATCATCCTTTTTGTTATTGTCCTGGTTTGTACAATGGTCTAATGCGGTCTTGAATTGTACTTTGCAGAGGATCCCATTAGCGAGAGCATCAGCTTGGTCAGTTAATGTTTAGTATGTTGATGTCTTCTAGGTTTGAAGTATTGTAATATGTTGATGTCTTGTAGGTCTTAAAAAGCTATTGTCGCAGCGAAAGCTAACCAATAAATCTCACATCAAGAGTCCTCAAGAGATTTCAAAAAAATAACATTAGTCTAGAGGTAGATAAACTTCATTTTCCTAAAATTAGGATTAACGCAACATGATTTACAGACATGTTCACAAACTTAGAACACAGCCTCAAAGTCAAAAACATCCAAGCTCTTCTCAAAATATGCTTCAAGAATGCCGAAACAGACTTATAGCAACAAGTGGATATCATTTCTTCTATTCTGATGGTAATAGTAATAAAAACAACTACAGATTGCAGGACATTTATAAGTTTGTCAAAGAAGCACATCCTTAAATTACCAGCTTCTCCCTTGCACAAACTCGCTACAGTATCAACTCGCATTCTAAAACAATTTCACCGAAACCATAGAATGTCCCCTCCACCGAACTTTGCGAATAAGCGAGTCAACTGATAACAAGCTCTTTGATAGCTAACCCTCACTGCTGGCCTACGGGAGCTATAACTTCTATGGCCATAATAGTGTACACAAGTCATTTTGTGACTAAAACAAAAAACACCACGCACACGGCCCAAGAAATCATTTAATCCGAAGCCATTGAATGTCTCCACAAAGTAACAACAATGCTAGTGATACTAACTATGCTGAGCAGTTCGCAAGCCTGCAACACGGACGTATGAGACATTCCGTAGATGTAATACGCAATAATGTAGGAAACTGCTCCTACGAATATAACCAGGAGATGCTATTCAATCACATCCAATCTGAACTCTGTATCAATTAGCTTAGCTTCGAAGATATGCAGATTTATGCTCACTCAACAGACAGCGAGGTTACACTCGCGATAAGATCGAACGTACTAATCAATAGCGCGGAGCTCATAATTGAACAAAAATGATCCGTTGAATTAAGTACGGTGACTGGATGCTATAACTGAAAATAAGGGGCAGAGGTCACAGCATTCTGCAGTACAGCACTAGAATCTGTTGTGACAATTCAATGCGAAGACATAGCATTCACTGCAGAATGCGATCTTTCCAACAAAACCACTAGAATTGCACTCGGACTGAGTAAATCTCTTATCGCACAAAAATGCTTTGTAATATGCGATAAAAAAGGAAATACCATTGGAACTAAATGGTCGGTTACACTACCATGTGAGATATTTCTTTCCATCCATGTTTGATGAGGACATCACTCAAGCGAAAACATGGCCCTCATTCAATGACTTTCATTTTCCGGACTTGGAACCGGTCGCAAAGATTATTAAAGGCAAGTGGAAAGTAACACTGGCAGCAATGGCTGTGACTGTAACTGCATTAGGAATTAAGTACATGTATGTTTGGGACACTTGCTATAATAATAATGTTGAAAGCAATTTGCTTAGGAATAAAAATTACAGCGAATATAGTAAAAGACACAACCAGGATAATCACCCAATGGTCGCGGAGAATACAGCAGTAAGCAATAAACTGTTCCAGCAGACCTCTACTACACGGGTATCAACTTGTACATTACTGTCATTGTCTCTTGCCTCCACAAGGACGCTATCTATTCGAATTACCTCAACGCTGTAGCAATGTTACGTAACAAAAAACAAATAATCCACTTTGATTAAAAAAAACGTGTATATAACCAGAGGTTATCAATTATCACATATCATGGCCAACATATCTGAATTCCACGCTGCTCTCGCCGAACTAGATCACGAGCAACACCTTTCGCCTATCGTCAGAGCCATGAAGGTACTTGATAACAAAATGGAGTCACTATTTAATATAGTGACGTCATCGAGCGGTCGTTTGGATCGCATTGAAACTGCACTTCAATTGCTACTCGATCGCAAGGCCCCTAAATGACAGTGCAAATTCTGTCAACCGACAGATGGCGAAGAGCCACATATCTCCAGCCGTTGCCCGAAGTACCCTGACCCCGTCAGCAGGGCACTACAGGCAACTGCGTCTGGCTTGTGCACCAGATGTCTGAAAGTGGCGCACCGGACGGATTGCGGCCAGGGTCAACCGTGCGTTGCGCAAAGAACAACGAGGGGGTCGTATTCAGCCGACCGAAAAGGGAGGGGGTCGTATCCACAGACGGGCTGCAAGACGGCTTGAAAAGTGCAGTAGCCGGGAGTGCACTTTCAGCCTCTGATGTTCTCCAGGAGCTCTGCACGCTGTCGGAGAGTCAAACAGACATGAGCTCCATGGGAGCATTAAAGCATGCAGAGCACTATAAGTCTCACCATCAGCTTATTATCCTTAAAGGCAAAACTCAGGCTCGTGTTTCGGCATTATGGCACCTGATATTGAGTTTAGAGATGGGAGGTGGAACGATAGTGAAGAAAAACGAAAAAAAAACTGTCGACAACACCTAAATAGAAACCCATTCCTTCTAGCAGTGAAGGAGATTTGCTCGGGGAAGAGTCACGTCCAAACGAGTTTTCTGGATATGCCAGCCGTTCCATCGGTTGATACGGCAATCAACTCAGCTGATCTCACACGTTAGGCCAGCCACGCACCACATCCCATGGTGAGCGGCCGGAGCGCCTCCAGGCGGCGCGAGCGCTTAATGCATGCCCTGGGACGTTATTACGGCGCCTTTTGAGATTCTGGGCATGGCAGCGTCCCTGTGGGTGCGTAGCCATGCACATAGACGACTAAAGTGATTGATTTGGTCCACTGAGCCTGACTCGTGGCTTTATAGCGGCGACTGCGTTGCTCGCGGCATAGACAACGTAGATAGCAATTGCCAAAAACTTTGTTACAGTTGTGAGTGGAAAAAACATGGTCTGTCTTCGATTTTTGTGAACATTGTGAATTCCAAGGAGAACAAAGTGTAGAGCAGTTCTATGGGAAGGTAAACATAGAGTGCCATATAACAGCAACATGCACTTATCAGGGATTATTCTGACACTTCTTCAGGAAAACAGAAGGACTTCAAAAGGTGCGAGTGCGAACGCTGCCCAGATAGGTCACGGGTCTACCGAGGCCGTTATCCGTTAAAAAACGCACTCTCTGTTCAGCGGCCGTAAGCAGACAAACTTTCTGAAGAGGTTCGTGCTTTCAAATAAAATCTAGCGTAAACAGTGTTAGCGGAAGTTGCTGCTGAGTATGAGTTTTTAGTAGACGCCGTAGGAAAATGATGGCGCAAGAAACAATTTCAGGAAGTTTGCACGGTTTTTATGAAGTACACTTTGGAGTGGATTCAACATTTGTTTACGCTTCTCATCACATTAATTTTTAAAGGAAGGTTATGGGCTTTAAGCCTGCGATAGTCGCGGTTCCAGGAAATGGTGCTTGAAAGAAATTAAGGTGGAATAAACGGAACACGGGACTATTTGTGAACGAGTGATTTTTCAAAAAGTTTCAGCCCTTATTCAAAGCACTATACTCTGTTTTAATTAGCCTTAGACATCTGCAAATGTTGGAGTATGAAGAAAGTTATCAACGTTTTGAATTGTCGAAACTCGCGCACTGTCTGCAAAAATCGGGCGTTCAAACCACCATAAACGGACAATCCTGGACTATTTTTGTTTGTTGAGAAAAGGGGCTGGAAAATGGTCAGCGTGCTTTTCGGAAAGCATGTAATCTTCTAGTTTCTAATTAGCTCGACATTTACAAAAGGTGAACTATGAAGAAAAAAGGTTATGGAATCTTTGAATGTTGCAAAAACTCGGTGCGGCACCAGAAAGACACGGTGACATTTTTTAGAAATGAACATCAACAACTTCCAAATACCTCAGGAAGAAACCATATACTGTCAAATTTTGGTGTCGATTTCATGAAACAGCTCCAGAAAGAAAATAAAGCTTCTGAATGAGGGTTTGTAGATCGCAATGTAATTGCATACAAAGTTTAGTTTTCAGATTATACGGGTAAGAAAGTTGAGAGATCGAAAACAATCCTGGTGGTTTTTGAAGTAGAAATCTTTTGACATAAAATGATGTTTACGCAAAAATTGGAAATCTTCTATCTAATGATAAAACTTCATTTGCTCGATTCACTCCTCAGCGAGGACAAAAGCGCGCGGATGCCCACGGTCCACACTTCTCCATGTGGTGACTGCAATAATTGATGAGCATTAAATTATTGAAAGACATGATAGTTAATAGGGGGGGGTCGTACCGATACCCGAGAAGGATAAGGGTCGTGAAAATGTTGGAATTTCGCAACGCAGGCGGTGACCCTGGATTGGGCGTCCGTGTGCAAGGTGTGCATGATGCCGCATCAACTTTTTGCTTATGTCCTGTGGCAGATGGTCACCGACGATATGGGCGAGCGACGAATGCCAATGCGGCAAAAGAAATGAAAGATTTCAACTAATTTTATTCTTTTGGCCATTATGTGGCAACATTCATGGCTTGTCATGGTAGGGTTATGCTAAGGTGTTTTTTTTCTAGGGAGGGGGGCGCGCGGATTAAGTGTCTCGCTCGGCGTGAACCTTCGAACCTGGTGAACCCCTCGATAGGGGGCGTTGTCCCCCGATCAGCAGGTGGCATAAATAAGCCACTGATACGCGACATTTGTACGACCACAATAATATATTACCAAGCCTGATTTGCAAGCATATATATATCAGAAGCCAAAGGGTTAAAAAGAATAATGTGAAAATACCCTAAGCAAATTCCACTCGCGAACAGGACACATATACTTGTTTGTTATTTTCTAGCCATTGGTGTGATCTAGATTGGTATACAAGGATATGCCATATAACGGAAGGTCAGTTGTAGGATTTTTTAATTCAGTCGATATCCGAGGTTGGGGTAGGTGTGCGCCACCGGAAGTGACGTGCACTTGAGTAGAAGCTTCGTGGCATAAGCTCTCTTGACAGATGCTGTTTGTGATATGCCGGCGATGTGGGTGTTGGCAAGCAAATTATCACGTTAGCCTCTTATCATGACGTCACGTCCGGCTGCCACACCACCCCAACTATAAGATATCGGAGTATATGTGTTATGAGTACTGATGAGTAATATTCAAAGGATGATAAGTGAGATCAGCTAGTAGAGGAGTAGCATTGCTACTTGTGGTACTCCGTTTTTGCTACAAGAGGTATTCGCACAATTTTACGTATAGCTGTTTTTCAATAAAGATATGAATAGGTAGACTATACTGAAATTGTGTAATAATGGACAGTTCTGTGTAAGATGGGTGTTATTTAGTTGTAAAGTGTTTTCGTGATTGTGCAAACGTCTTTTGTTTGCGATTTTTGGAAATATTATTATCCATGTTGCTTCGCCCGCTATCGCGCGCATCAAACCGCGGCTTAAGCCAAATTGGAGGACCCATGGAAGGATCAGCATGGAGATACTCCATTAACCTCTCACTATGTTTGAATGTGTTAGACCCTCCAGTTTCACTGAAGCTCACGGAGATACGCGTTGCATTAACATCTGACGCTTAACTGTATTATGTCACAACAGTAAACGTCCAAAATTTGTCTTATTAAGATAATTTAGCGGCGAAGTAGGGATTGTCAGTCGCAAATCAGAACGAATATGCCCTATTTAATAATGTGAGGAGCTATGATTATCACTCATTTACATTATCATTATTTTAGAACCACGACAGCATTAGCGGTTTAATGAGTTTGGTTTTCTTAGTAGTCAGAAATGAAACTTATCATTTGCTGGAAGACTTGTTTTTAAAGTTAGCCAGTCAAAATTCTTTAAAGGAGCATTTTACGATTAGAGTGAAAGGTCGAGGATAGATTTAGTAATTCACCTAGGTGAGGGACCTAGGACCTCTCTGATGGGTTGCGAACTGATGACGCAATTCGCGGTTCGAAAATTTTACTCGAGACGACCTATATGCCTTTCAAAAGTTGGCGGCTTTGGCGATCTCCGCCACTGCACCAGCTTGTCCTACTCGCCGCTAGATCTATACGTGGGATTTGATCTGAGATAGAGCAGAGGGTTGATGCTTGAGGGGCACAGCGACGAATGAGTTCTCCATCAATGCACAATCAGCGAGGGGAGGAAGGCGCGTCCCATTTTTTCGGTTTCTGGGGCCGTTTCTCATGGTTCTCTTTCTTCTGGCGTGCCCAATCCTCCCTGAGTTCATTTGAAATGGGTTGCATTCCCAGCGTGAATGTGCGTCCTTTTAGTAGCTGGATATTATATGAAATAATGTGCACGTACTTTGTTTGTACTACTACGACTACTCATTTGTAAGTGAACGCTCTGACGTGTCAGCGCGAGTGCTGCTCGATACGATAACTGGAACACTTTGTACGTTCTTGACGCCGACTTGATCAGCCCTTATCAATTGTTATCAGTTTCTTGCACCCACCAACAATGTCACCGTCCCACCCTACATAACACTTGTAAGTATGGTTGCTCTGGTGTCAACGCGAGCCAGGCAATGGAATCGACGATTTCAGCGTTCTGGCGCGCCTCATCGGCCCTATCAATTGTTATCAGTTTCTCGCACCCACCAACAATGTCACCGTCCCAACACACATAACACCTGTAAGTGTGGTTGCTCTGGTGTCAACGCGAGCCAGGCAACGGAATCGACGACGTCAGCGTTCTAGCGCATCTTATCAGCCATTACCAGTTGCTATCGCTTCCAATCATGTACCACCAATGTTCCGGGACCGCCCCACATAAGACTTGTAGGTATAGACGCTCTGTTACCAATATGAACGGCGAAACCAAATTGGCGATGCTCGCATTCTAGCCCCTCTTATCAGCTATTATCAGTCGTTATCAGTTCCTATTACGTACCACTTCTGTCCCCATCCCACCCCCTATAACATATGTAAGAACCACTGCGCTGTCGTTACTGTGACTTGAGCTATGAATTTCCGGTCAAACACACACACACGGATACACCAACAAACACACGCTAGCCGCTTATATCAGGTCGGTCCATAAGTCCTGCAACAAACTGGCCAAATTTTGAATTTAATATTTTCATTAACTTTTTGTTCCATTCATCCGGCATGCTACCCTCCATCAATATCTACAACCTATTGTCAACACGCTAGTACCTGCTCGATGCCTCCCTTGTAGGACCCTACTGAATTCTGATCGAAGAAATATCAGATGTCGATTTTGACATCATCGTAGTTAGGATGAGCTTTCTTCTCTAGGAGATGGTTTGGAGGGGAAGCAGAAGGGCATTATTTGCCAAGAGGTCAGGGCTATAACGTGAATACGAAGAACTCTCCGTCCCAGAGTCTCGAAATTCTTCTGAATTTTCTTAGCAAGAGGTTTTTCAACGGTGTCATACAAAAGCAAGCTTTGCCTTGTTTTTCTTTCGTATTAAAAGCGTTGTATTCGAGCTCTGGATAGATGACTTTCGCGTTGACTGCGACATCTACTCGGAGGGGCTTCCAGAGCTTAGCTCCTCCCGTATTCCACCAAAGATCCGAGAAAGCCCTACTTGGATGAGGTTGAACTTGAGCAATAAAATCTCCCGAAGCGTTAGAGCTGGACTACCGCCGCTTATTCATTTGTTAGTGAACTGTACCCACTCCTCATTTAAGGCAAATGTGAAGGATGGTCAATCGTAGAATCCCTAGTAAGTCGACTCGAACATAACGGTGTCAGATCGTAATTGGAGCTGAATCGGGCTCAAGGCACGTGGGGACAGGGTCAACCCTACGTTGTTACGAGTAACAACGGGGGGGGTCGTACTCAGTTGAGCTTGGACCCTCTCGGTGGCCAACAGTGGGATTCTTGGTAATATCGGATAATAGCCAGCACGTTACGTTTTCGTATGATGACTGGTACTAGAGCATCTATAAACAACGCTTCCCTTCGAATGAGCTTTCGAATGAATCAGCGAGTTAGAAGGGCGCCCGAGGCGTGGCGCGCACCAAGGCAAGGGATGTAGTGCAAGCGCATGCTCGAAGCTTTCTAGCACATCCTAAATTAAGCATAAAATTGGTCTTCCAAGAAGTTACGGGCAGTGAAACCTGAGAAAACTCGCGTTTTCGAGAAAATGGCTTGAAGATTACCCCTCAAAATAAAAAGTAACAACGAGACTAATTTTTAAACTGCTAATCTTTCAGGAACGCTTGGGTGCTCGTTAGAAAGCTTGAAACATGTAGTTTACTATACCGTGTTCAGCTTCCAAAATGAATGACTTTTAAGGAAGCTATGATTGTTTGAAGGTTAAAAAGTCGCGGTTCCAAAAAAATAGTAACGCAAACCCCCAAAAAAGTAACAACGGGACTAATTTTTGAACTACTGATCTTTCAGGAACGCTTGGGTGTTCGTTAGAAAGCTTGAATCCTGTAGTTTATTATACGTGTTCAGGTTCTCAAATGACTGACTTTGAAGGAAGTTATGATCGTTTAAAGGTCAAGAAGTCGCTCTGCACAGAAAAAAGTAACAACGTACTAAATTTTTATTAAATTAACTTTTGAAGAATTTTTACCCATGGTTGGAGAGAAAAGAATTTGTATTTTCCAAATCAAATCTTCGGCGCAGAAGCTCGAATATGAAGGAAGTTATAACCCTAGAAAGAGGTGTGTAAAAATCGTGTTTTAATTTTATTTTTTGCATAATAACTTATTCATTCCGAAGTGTTTGAGAACAAATGAGCACTCTCTAGGAAGAAGGAGCCACTTCGATCCAAAATCCACCTAAATCTTCCGAACTACCTGAATTGTAAAAAAGAAAAACTCCTCGAATTTTCACACTCCCCGTTCGACGCCTCTTGACCGTAAGCAAATGCGCTCCACCGTCAGGAGGCTAGGGACTTAGGTAGCAATAAATAGTGATGGCAACACTGCCTCTCCACAAGTGTTACACACAAGGGGAGGGGTTGTGTCAAATCACCCATGAAGGGGGGGTCGTAAAAAATTTCGAAGAGTAACAACGATAGGTTGATCCTGCGTGGGGACATGATCTTCACAAGTCTTTGGAGATGCCACAGTGCTGCCTCCTTGTCGCATCGGAATCGCTCCAGCAAATGATCGATACTCTATCCAGATCCCTTTTCAACGGCATTAGACATACCATCGTGATTGTCAGTCACAGGGTGGTTGGAGTGTGGGTTATTTTCAAATAAAAAATTCAACGCTGAGCAGAGTGAAGCGCCGGTTGCACTGTGGTTTGAGAGAGCATGCCCTCGCCTATCTTCTGGACAATCCTTGGTCTAGCATGACTTCCGAAACATTCCAAGCAGTACTCGTAAAAATTAAGGGCATTGAGAGCCCTCTCGCGAAATCGGTGTAATATCCATAATAAGTAAGCAGACAATGAGCTGGACCGTTGGCTGAAACTGCAAAGGTTGATGTTACGTCAGGAAGTATGTTGTGGATTTTCAGGAGTTCTCCCTAAAATTCTATAGCATTAAATGTAGTTTGTTGCAAGACTTATGAACCGACCTAATATATAGTGGGGTAAGAAAGTCAGTAAAGAAAGACTTGATGTCAGAAATTGAATAAACCGAAGAGGAATCGCAGGTGCAAAGTGTAATAACCGAAGCAGTGACGTGATGATAAAACTAGCCAGGGTCGACGAATCCAGGTGCACCCGAGAGAACATGGGCTACATTGTACAAAATAATCAGAAACGACGTCGTGACTTTGATAGACGTTGATCACCAAGATACTTCCGGACAAAACAGTCTGAGTAACGACAAAGAGATCAATAATTCACAACCTACGTTATCAAGCCCAGTGAGATTTCAACAAAACGAGGTAATTCAAAGAACGTTCGTTCTATAAAGCCTTCCCAACCTAATTTAACGAAATTTTTCGGCAAGCCCGAGGAATTCGCCGGTTTTTGGGCTATATTCGCAACGTTAGTCCATAAAATGAAGAGCTGAACGTGATCGAAAAAGTAATATTGGGATGGTAAGAAAGTCCTGAGCCGATTTTTCGAAAGCTCCAGAACTTTCGATTATTGATCGATACCTGGAATCTGCTGCATGGTAGATTATCGCTGTCGATCATACTTCCCCGCAGTAAGTATATATTGCCGGGTTGTCTTCTTCAACTTTAATCATGATGTCGATTCTACAAGAGCACTTTCGAGTGATCATTTTCAATAAATCTCGTTGCGGCGCAGGAGCAGTGGAGACCGTCAACATCATCAGCGCATTGGGAAGGAACTCCACTTTCATCACCAGTGCCAGACTCTGATTCGCAAGCTTCAGAGGAGGAGACACGGCTTCCGAAAACAAGTATAGGTTGAGAAGCCCCGAAACAACGAGACTCCGCCGTTCTCGGCGCTGTCGAAGAGGATCCGAAGGTTAGCACGCGCAGCTTTGTGATAAGTCTCGGGTGCACCCACCCCTCAGTCCTCGGTCCTTTTCACGCCCTCGCCACAGAGAACGCCGACCCGATGGATCCGTCATGTCTTGAACGATAGCACGCGGCCCAGGCGGATACCCATTTCTCAGTTCCTCTTTCTTTGTCCGAAACGAAAGGAGTTTATGGATGGCATGAGTACGAGAGATGAGAGTTGGGTCCTCTACGATTTCAACTAGCACAGTACCGGGTGGCTTCCTCGAGGAGAAGACTTGCCGACACAAGCAAAATCGAACCATCACTCCAAAAGCTGCCTTCTTTGTTGCTTCTGGGATTCGCGAGGATTGTTGTATTATGAGCTGCTCCCGCAAGGGCATACCGTTAACGGCGGCATTTAAGCCAGTCAGCTCCAGAAATTAGCGCATGCTGTTCGAGAAAAATGACCGAGACTAACTTCTGCCCACCTACTCCACGGTGACGAGGGCCCCACATGGCTAAGAAATGGATTGCAAAATTGGAAGAGCTGGTTTGGGACGCAGTTCCCCACCCACCCTATTCCCGTGACATTGCCCTCTCTAGATGTCACTTATTTCATCCCCTCAATGCATTCCTAGCGAAGAAAAATATCACCAAAGCTGAAGACGTTGAAAAAGCGGTCAGCGATTTCTTTGTTTCTCAGTCTACTCGGCTCAAGGAGAAGGGGTTCGCCAACCTGCCCATTTGATGGGACTCTGTAGTGAGTAACGATGGTGATCATATTGTTGAGTAAATTCGATTGTACACGGAATAAGAAAGTAAAGCAAAAAAAAGTCAAATGGCTCAGGACTTTCTTGCCATCCTAACTCAAGGAAAGTGTGACCCAATGGGGTGAAACGATTTTGGCAAAGTTCCCACGAGATATCGTGAAACCTGTTCCCATAGCAGGCGAAAGATTGTACAAGCAAACAATCGGAGATCTCATGGGTAAACTGAAGAGAGAGGTTGCCGCCAACATTTACGTCGAAAACAGGCTTGGCAACCCAATGGCCGGTGCCAGACTTTGCGATTGGAGCGATTGTGCAAAAATTTCAGAAGCGACGGATCGCTTGAGCGATCCTTCGCTGCAAGCGACGGGAGATTTACATGGCCGACCAACGATAATTCCGCGCCATCAGCTCGTAAATGTCCCGTCGCTAGCAGCTCCCTGCACAACGGCCAAGGCACTTACCACGGCCCGAGCAGAGCGAAGTGCAAAGCAAGCAAAGTGCGAGCGACGGGAGATTTACGAGCTGGTGGCGCCGAATTATCGGTGGTTGGCGGTGTAAATCTCGCGTCGCTCGCAGTGCGAGCGACGGGACATTTACGAGCTGATGACGCCGAATTATTGTTGGTCGGCCGTGGATTGCTCAAGCGATCCGTCGCTCCTGCAATTTGTGCACAATCGCTCCAATCGCAAAGTCTGACATCGGCCAGTCGAGCATAGGCCTGGCCAAACAATCAAAAATAAGGTCACCATAATGAGGAATGACAACACTTTACGACCTCATCCTAGACCAGAGTGTGTTTTTGCGACGTAGGCAACCATATGTCGGCATAATGTAGGACAGTTACTGACCAAAGCAGCCAGAAAAACATCAAAGGATGAGAACAGATGTTGGAAATGTTTTCCCGCAAACCACAATAGTCACAAATGTAACAAATCGAATTGCATTCACTGCGGACAAAAGCGCCACCCATCACTGAGCTTCAGAATCGCCAACAATCAAAATGCAAGTGAAAACACAACCAATTAAAGCAGACCATGGGATCAAACATGGCAAGCACCCTTTCCAATGAATCTGAATCGCTCAAGACCATCTAACCAGCGTTATGGTGAATCTCGGAATAATCGCAGAGATTCAAATATCGCTAATGCGTTGACTTGCACCGAAAACACGGAGAATAAAGACTGCCAAGACAAAAACACATTCTAACAGCTGGTACTAATGACAGTCGAAGAAATACTTGGATATATTCACAAACACAAAACTACGAGAAAATACTTTTCTTCGACATGCAGCGCAAAACCTTTCATCCAGGAATCACAGGCTACAAGGCTTGGTCCTCCTAGCCAGACTACTGAAATTTGTAAATACAATGGGCATTGGAGGCCACTAAAAAATTTGAAACCCATATTGTCGGCGTCAGAATCAGTACAGCGTTCGGAGAAGAAATAGAACCCAATTTTCAGACGAAACCAGTCATCTCAACTTTTTCTCTTTCCTTTAAGCTTTTTTCCTGGTTTCCCAAACTGAATCTAAGTTCGACGGATATAAATTTCTAAAAAACGAACAACATTTGTTTGGCTAACTCCAAACTCCGTGGAGAAGATACCGAATGTCCTCGAAGCAGGGTCAACCCTGCGTTGCGCAAATTCCAAATTTTTTTGCGACCCCGTCCATTTCGAGGGGTGTTAGTGCGACCCCCCCCCTATTGGACAAGTGTGTTTTTTAGTGTTACGGTGTATCTCTGTGTGTATCAACGTCTTTGTCCAATAAAGTTGAAGAGTGCACATGGCTTCTTCTCTTTATTTCTGAAGAAATCCCGAAAATAGCACATTTTCTTCACACGCCACCATTATCCTCCATTTCATGGAGGAAATCGAAAAAGTTTCGAATTTTCGAACAAAAGAGATCACTGTTTCATTGAAAGCTCGATCATGGGTAGGTTGGAGTTCGAATCAGGCAGAAGTGATGGCTTGGTTTTCATTTTCATCCCTGGAGTCTTGGTTCCTGTTCCTCCTTTTCCTATCCTGTTTTGTATGAGCCGGAAAACTGGATACTGCAGTCAGTAATTACGTCCTGATTTGAAAACGATATCTTCGTTCGTCGACGCTTCATGGTAACCGGACACTAAATTTTATAAATTCAAATACTTTTTCTTTCAGAAAAGCATTGAAATGTTGCGGAATGTTCAATATTTGACAAGAAAGCGTCCGGATTCGTATCCGTTTTTGTGCCAACTAGCGAAGTTTTTCGACATTCAAACATTCACTAAACTTTATCATAATAACTTTTTTGAAACATGTCAAGGTTAATGAGAAACTAGAAGATTTAGACGCTTTCAAAACGCGCCTTGGAAAATTTCCAGCGATTCATTCTTTTCAAAAATATAATCCCGTCGTCCCGTTTTCGGGGGTTGGGGCTCCGAATTTTGAGAAAGCGTGAGTTTTACCGACATTAAAGCATAAACTTTTCGTATTTCAACTTTTTGCAAATGTCTAAGGACTTAACTAGAACACTAGAGATTTAGCAGCCTTCGAATTAAGGCCTAAAAACTTTTTTGAAAAAGTCACTCGTTCAAAAAATAGCTACCGTCGTTTCAGTTTTTTTCCATAGGACTTTTCTAAGCCTTATTCTCTGAACCGCGATCATTGCAAATAATTCAAGACATTTAAGTCCTCAAACTTCATGAAATGAGAGCGGTAAAAGACGTTAGTAATCTACGCGAAAAGTGCTTTACAGCTTAGAATTTTCAGGAATTCTTTCTTTTGCTTCAATTTTATAAGAAGTCTTTGGAATTCAATTCAGCAAGTTCGCATCATTTTTGTTCGCTTAGATTGTGATTTAAAAGCATCAAAATTCTGGAGGAGTTTGTCTGCTGACGGCCGCTCACAGAGGAAGGCGGTTTTTTATGAGGAACGCCTCCCTCGAGTATACGCGGTTAACCCGAGCAGGCTTTTCAACAGATTAACCTGTCTCTGTGGGTGGAAAGTCGACTCGCCATTGAGGTCCCACGTCTCGGAAGAAGAGTGATTTTAGTACATGATCGAACTAGCATTTAAATGTTTGGCAAAGGTCTATTGTAGAATGTTTTATGGTTTTGAGGTTGTTTATTCCCCATGAATTCTCATACAGTAGAAATTATCAATCGATACGCTGGAAATTGGATTATTATTGCTTAAAGTTTCGGCACATCATACAAATAACCGCCTATATTCATAATTAAGCTGTGTCTAAATAGAAATGTGCTGAAAAATAAGAATTTTTTCACGATGTCAAATATACATGCAGGGTTCATGCAGGTTACGAAACAGCCAAGCCTGAAAATGATTGCTATATAGACAAGGGGAGCGTTCAGGGTGTGTGGAAGTTTTTTCAGAACTCGGTTTTTTTGCAATGCTGGTAGGACTCTTACGTTTGACCACAAAGACTTGCGTTTTCGTTCTTTCGGCTGCAGCGGCCCCCTGAAAGGCCAAAAAATGAGATTCGAAAAAAATACGTTAGAAGGGGTGGTTTTTGCTGTTAATGGAGATTGAAGTTTAATCGGACCTGACAAGAACGACCACATGCAATTTGAAGGGCTGCAGATGAAGATATATCGAAACAGACTCGAAATTTCTCAAAAATTGAGAGCACTTGACGTAGGTACTGCTGAAGAAAGTGTAGAGGTTTCATAGGCGTCGTCATCATCCCTACACATCGCGGTGAGAAGGTGCCCGAGTGGATAGCGTGGTGGACTGGGGTTGGCAGGACTGTGGATCGAGTCCGCTCCTGAGCCACCTTTTGCATTTTTGATAATCACCTCCAAATTGGCGCCAAATTGCTTCAGCGTCAAAATTAACGCTATATTCTCATTCAGGACCGTCAGTAGCCCTTGCGAATGGGTTTCCCGCCAAAAATTGGAAGAAAAAGTTCGCTGGCGCCAAACTGGCGCCAAATGGCGCCGACGTCAAAAACGAACGCCATAATCGTGTACAGGACCCTGATCTACCCCCACATGCCAAATTTCAGGAAAAATCTAGGTTTTGACCTAAATTCGAAAAAGAGGGTGGCCATGGGCTACAGGTATGACGATCTGTAGCCGAGCGACTTGAATACGAGTGCGGCGCCGAAATCAAGCGCAATGCCTTGTCGGCTCACGGGAACTAAAGTTCGGTTTCATAGGGAACATCTTGTCGTCCATCATGTCGCAGTCCTTGAAATCGCTCCATCTATGGACATGCAGCCTTGCGAGTGGAGGAGCCGTGGACCCAATTATCACGACTTGATGAAGGGGAGAATCTGCCGACTACAAAATCATGGTGCCCTGTTGCACATTACCAGCCTGGGTTTCTCCCATTGTCCATTTAGCAGTGATACTTCTCGTTATTTGAGAAGGATAACTGGGAGCTCGTTTCCAGTGCACCGGTTGGAGGCAACTATGGGCTAATGACCTATCACTGGCCAATTTTTCGGATCCAGGTCAAATTCTCAATTTTCTCAAGAACTTCTGATTTAGGGAATATCGAGTGCCCTGATCACGAATATGACATTAATTTTATCCGATAGCTTCAATTTAGGCTAGTTTGGCGCCGTTTGGCGCCTTTCTGGCGCTACAACTTTTTTCCACAGATTCTGAAAAAAGTATGACTGCATTTCTTGCTCATGGTCTTAATGATGAGTACGATACCTAGTACTGGTGCTGGCGCTATTTTAAGGAAATTTCGAAGCTCCAACTAAAGTGCAAAAATTCTGTCATCAACAGGGATTGAACCTTGGACCACTTCCCTACCAATTTTTGGCCTTCAGAAAGCCGCTCAGCGAAAATGAAACATAGTATTGTCGTCCCCGTGAGAGCCCCTACAGCATGCAAAAAACCGTTTTGGAAAAGCGCTCCACACCCTGAACGACCTCCCTTGTGAGTTTATGGTAACTTCCTGTCTTTTGGGACCATTCCTCCCAGCCTTTCACCCCCTGGTCCCTCTGTATGCGACCCCCCCCCTTTCGTCCGGCCAAATGCGACCCCCTCGTTGTTCTTTACGCAACGTAGGGTTGATCCTACCTCGAAGGCTCAGACCATTTCCACGAACTCGTAGAGAGTCCTAAGTCCAAGTGGAATGCAAACTCCCTTTGGTCTACTTATATTAAAGACCGTCTTCGGGCCTAGAATATACGGCAAAGGTAAAATCGCAGCTCCAGATAGAAACACAAATGAAAATATCTGTTACGGGTTGACAGCATTCACAGAGCCCGGTGAAAAGGAAATGCTACAAAACTCGATGGGTTAGGAATTCCCAGTGATTAGCCTAAGCCAGCAAAATGACAAAACATTCGAATACCTCGGAGAGTACTCAAAAAAGATTTCCTTTCAAAATGGACGCATTACAGAACCGTTTCCTCTAAAGGATAACGTATTGCAACGGGAAGATAGCTACGCAGCATCCATTCGCCGCTTGAATCTCTTCAAAAAACGCTTCAGCGAGACTCCGAGCAGCATAGCTGGTACTGCAAAATACTTCAAAAGTACGTAAAAGTAGGTACAGTCGGTATCTCGAACTATGATTGGGCGATGTCACAGGAAATGACGTGGCAGCCATCGCACTTGCTAGATGCCAAGTGGATAAGATACTCCGGCAGATATCAGCGAAGCATGCTGGAAGCAGCTATCCGCGCAATTTCTATCAAGTGCGGTGGCTGCCACGTCATTTCCGGTGATACGCCCAATCAGACTTAGAGATTCGGAGTGTATGATTGAAACCTTCTGCACGTTAGAACGACCAACTGTTGGAAACTGTTGCATGCCGACTCAGGTTTATGGAAAGCAGGCAAAACCGTTCACTTAGAGTGGTCTTCGACGCATTTTCCAAGAAAAGAGTCAGCTTTCTCTCAACGATGTAGTTCATGAGGGAGTCTTTCATTAACAAAATCCAAGACATTCTAGTCGCTTCTAAGACGAAGAAGATCGTTCTCATGTGTGACATTGAAGCAGCGTTCACGCAAATCCATCTCTTGAAATCACATGAAGTCTTTGCAGTCTTTTGTGAGTAAAAAACGTCAATCTACCACCTACAAAAGACAATCTAACCCACTATTGATTCAAGTGACTACCTTTCGGGGTGAAAGCCTCACCAACCATACTAAATATGGCGTTAACAATCTCCTTGAACGATCAAAATTCAACACTAGCTACCGAAATCATGCGTGACTTGTATGTGGACAACATTACGATGCTAGCGGACCTGCAGAAGAAGCTGTTGAAAAGTACCATCAATCAAAAACTCTTTTAGCTGATATCGCTATGAATCTGAATAAATTTTCCAACTCAAGCGAAGTCGTCTCGCACAAGAGCTACAATAATTGGAGTCTCAATGGCAGCTGGCCTGAGCATCAAAATTGCAACCAAACTCGAGGGAATAACCGAGATCGCAATCTCAACCGACAGCGAGATTGCACTATTCTGAATCACAAGTAGTAAGAATTTACCACTATTTGTAGCCAACCAGTGCAAAGAGATACTCAGTTTAAAAAGCGAACTTCAAAAGCAAAGCCCAGCAGTTACCCTCTTCCACGCCAAAACTGTTCATAGTTCGGCTGATGTCGGAACAATAGGACTAAATATGACCGAAATCAATCAGCCGAGAGGAATGGCCAGTAAAAAACACGGACTTCGTAAACACAATCTGTGAGGAAACAGAGGTATTAACCCTTCCCATTACCGAAAATCTGATAGAGTACAGAAGGGAACTGGGGACTTTGCTAGATTTGTCACACTTTTCAAGTTTAAACAAGGCACTGAGAAGTAATTTCAGCACCAGGCCAGGGCTACCGTACTCCGGTTGGAGCGCCAAATGAAGCGCATTCTTATCGTATGCACACACCGGGAACTGAGTTTGACGCCTAGGAATTTTGAAATGGCATGTGCGCTCGTACACGCTGGATTTATTGCACACACAATGCTTAGAAGTGTCTAACCATAAGTGCTCTGAAGACATCATGTAATACAAAATATGATGGGAGCTGCCATTGCCACTGACTAGGTTTGTTCTCATAAATGGTGTCCGGATAGTCCGGGTAATGTTTTCTAGATTAGTCCGGCTTGTCCTTAATTTCGGGTCCTGTGGAAAGAGGAAAGAAGAAACTTTTTGGACGATGATGAGAGTGCTTGAATATTTGATTTCTCGATGTAATTTTTTTCGAAAAGATCAGCGGCACTGTCGTAGGTAACGCAGTACAAAAAAAAACCCCACGAAAGAAAGTTATACTGCAGCATGAATCACTATCTACTCTGAGTTCCTATAGATTCTCTTAGCATTTTAATTATTATCGTATCGCCGAACTACAGCCCGCACTGAACAGCTCCAAGACGCAGTCTCCCGTTATGAATTTCCCAATTTTGCACTACTGGATGCAGCCGTCGTATTTTTGGCAGGCACAAAATTGTGACCAGAAGATAGAATGGGAATGTGTATGACATCCACAGAACGCTGTGATTTTCTTATGGTTAGAGGCGGGAATAGCTGAGATCAGGATGAAGCGCCACTAAATAGTGTGCTCATACTACATTCGTTAGAGGCATACGAAGGATTCCGGTGTGCAGCGGAAGTGAAGAGAAGTGTGCAACAAAGAACTTTTCAAAATTTTCCTCCGTCATTCTACTGAACTTCCACTCTAGTAACATCACTGCTTTGTCGCCACAACCGTAGTGCCCCCTGTTACATTCAAATCCGCGCTCGATGAGCAAGGGTTAGATGCCGAAACTGCAAATATGATTGCGAGTGACAGGTGGGTCTACGGATCTCTTTCACTGGAACCTCTCTCACTGAAAGATCTTTAGCTGGTCGGTGGCGAGGCTACGTGGCGCGACCACAGGCGGCGGGTAGGAGGTAAATTGCGGACCATGAGCCACCATGTATTAGGTTGTAAGGAAAACTCTGGCCGTTTCGGACCCTGAAGTTCAAATGCACATATCTCGACTCAAACGCAACATTTTCGATCGCAATAAAAACCTGCTGGATCTACTCCTCCTTGCGAACATTCCTTGCACTTTTGCAAACATTCCGCTCACCAGAAGTACTGTAGTTCTACAGGCCTATGAACTAGACGAACTTGTCATTATCATCACTCAGATTTCGTAGCATTTCTCTTTTAGGGTGCTATCCAGACCTTTGAAAAAGCGGCGGTGAATAGGTAAGAGGATTAGGGAGTAGGATGTTTAGGGTATAGTTCAGCCCCTCAGCTAGTGTTTTTTGCAGGGTCGGTTCTGCGGTTGATGGTTGAGGTGCATCTCGGCAAACAATCGGGACATTTCTGGCAACCCTTGCTGGGCATATGGGCCAAGGTTTCAGGTTACTTCTGCACCCTGCAAATGATGCGGTCTTACTATGATAGTTCCGCCTGTGCTCGGAGAGTTGCGCCTGCAGTAGACTGCGTGAAAGGCAGAAGAACCTTCTCCTCGTGCATCTCACCTTGCGAATTTTTGTTAACCCTAGCCTTGATCGAATTTCTCAGCCGAAGACTATGGATTATTGAGAGGAATGTATTCTACATTGCAACTCTTAACATGAACATAAAGCGATCGTTTTCTTCGGATGAAAGATTGCAGAAGAAGGGCAGACGGCCCTACGGAATCACAACTTTTCGCAACCCCTAGTTATTGACTTTCCGTGCTTTTTAAGCCATCCCAAGAATCTTGAAACCATAAATCAAATACACACAATTCAGTAGCGGTCTTCTGAACTGTTTTAAGCACATTTGGTTGTATCAAATGTTTCAGTTGATTTTTACCTAAATTCAACATCCAACGGTCACCCTCGCCAACTTCGAGGATATCGCCGTCCCTGCATAAGCTTCCAAACTACCGCTTCATGGCTTATTTTTCGCAAGTGCATGACCAAACGAATAATTCATATTTTGGACTTATTCCACTCCTTTCTGCCCTTGTTCGAGGTAGAAGAAGAAAATCGTGAGGACTCGCTTGGTGAGCATGTTCCATTCAAGGCCTCAAGAAAGTGGAAGCAGTCCATCTAGAGCAAAGTTTACATCGTCTTTGGATAGAGCAGAAAACACGCTTTTCAGCGATATGCAACTCGTAGCAGTCTCCCGAAAATTTAGTCAGAGATGATGCCATGAAATATGAACTATTGAAAACGGCCAGAACTTTCCTTACAACCTAATACGTGCCCTGAAACGCAGCTGGATTCAGGATATGGACTCCCTATTTCTGTAGTGCTGTGTCGATTCATACCAGCTGTCTCCACTCAGGCGTATCCATGCATGCTTACGTGTGTTGTGCGCTCTGTGTGTGTGCAGTTGGTATCCTGCATGTCAGCTCACTCAAAAGCTTGCAATTAAGTGACTGGGAAGTACATGGGGGCGATTGGGGGTCGCATCCAAAAACTAAGCCCTCTGTTCCGCTCCAGTATAACGTGGCTAATTACCTGGATGTGTATCCTAGCCTACACGACAAAGCCTGGCAAGCTACTCGTGTGCTTTCAATATGCAGAGAACAGCAATATGGATGAGCCTCATTCCCCTGAACCTGAGTGAGCCCCCAATGCGGCAGCATTGGGTAGGATCGCTCAAGAGAGGATGCTAGAATCTCAGGGCCCGGATAGGCCGCCTAGACGAGTAAGGACTAAGATGGCGATCTGTACTTTCAACGCACGAGCGCTTGCATCCAAAGCTCACATCGAAGACCTAACGATGCAGACCAGAAAGATCAAGTACGACGTCATCGGACTGGGCGCGACGAGAAGGCACCACCCGCTTTACGCCGTTTTCGATTATGGAGAAGAACTGTTCCTTGGAAAATGCGACAGTAGAGGCGTAAGCGATTTGGGTGTCCTCGTCAACACGCACTTGGCCGTAAAGATCGATTCGTACGAAAGCGTTACGACCCGAATCAGACGTTTGAGATTGAGAAGATGTGGTTCAACCCCTGCTTTGACAATCTTCGTCGCTTATTCACCAATATCCAGCTACGACGAAGAACACGAAGCATCTTTTATGGAATTGGAGAAGTTCTACAGAGAAGACCATGCATTCTTCAAGGTCATCGTTGGCGACTTCAACGCTAAGATTGGCCCAACAAGAACGGCGGAAGAACTTCACATTGGTACTCACGGAATGGAATGGAATGAGAAGAATGAGGTACTGTTGGAGTTCATCATGTCGACCAACACCATCTATGGTAACTCACAGTTCCAAAAGCCCCCTCACCTTCGTTGGACTTGGGAGTCACCTGATGGATAGTTCCATAACGAAATAGACCACATCATCTTCAATCGAAGGTTTTATCTGACCGACATCGCTGTTGTTCCAAAGTTCTGCACGGAATTGGACCATCGTCTTCTCCGCGCAAGATTCCGCTTCTCAATGCGCGTTGAGAGAGAAGCAAAGTACAAAAAGCGAAGCCACAGGACAGTCATCAACTGGGACCACTTCACTTCTCTCCTCAGCTTATGGGAGGATTCCGACATCAAAACATCGACGAGGAGTACTATCAGCTCGTTGAACATCTTGACGATAGCGGCAGGAAAGCAGAGTTTGAAAGGCACCAAGGGACGTCTGTCCTCGGAAACCCGAACGCCAGCGTGAAGCCGCACGAGCTGCAGGCAATCACCGACTCCGAGCTGCGAAGCTTTGCAGAGATGCGATAAAGGAAGATCACAAGGAGGGAAGAACAGCAGTATCAGCTGGAGCAGCAGAGGCTGAGAGGAGCATCCGCAATGCCCGCCAAAGCTTTGCCGGCTACAAGACCAGGATGACCTGCATCCGACGTCCAGATGGAACAGTTACTACATTCCGAAGGGCAATGGAGAAAGTCATCCACGACTTCTACTCGGATCTGTTCGATAGCCATATCCATCTGCCTACTTATCAACCGCAAGAGGATGGATACGTTGTCCCTTCAGTTCTCTCTTCCGAAGTCCGACACGCCATCAAGTCGGTGAAGAATTGTACAGCATCCGGTCTTGACGGGTTAAACCGAAAGATGTGAAGAGCGCTGATGTTCCGCTGATGTTTACGTGAGTTATCACTAAAACTCTGGATCGACCCTTTACGCGTTTCCTCTTGGAATGCAAGAGGAAACGTGATACACCCACCTCGTGGAAAACCAGCAGGACTGTGCTGTTGTACAAGAAGGGGACTTGGACGACATTGGCCTGTAATCTACAAGCTATTCACTGGAGTCATCCTTAACAGGACCGGCAGAATACAGATGAAAGACAGCCATGCGAGTAAGTACGGTTCCGAAGAGGGTTCAGCAAGAGCGACCATATCCACCACGCGGTTGTGAAGAGCTCCTAACCAGCTATTCACTGGAGTCATCCTCAACAGGATCGGCAGAATACAGATGAAAGACAGCCATGCGAGTAAGTACGGTTCCGAAGAGGGTTCAGCACGATCGACCATATCCACACGGTTGCGAGACTCATTGAAGTATCACGAGAGTAGTAGATGCCGCTTTATATTACGTCCAGCAACTTCAAGAAGGTCTTCGTTTCTGTGGAGACAGAAGCGGTTCGAAGCTTCGGGCAACCAGGGCGTCCCTACTCATCACATAAAGATTCTTCGTGAGCTCTACAGCAACTTTGCGACCAGAATCTCACCATTCTACAAGGGGGTCATCGTCGACGTCAAGAGAGGGGTTCGACAGGGCGACACCATCACGCCCAAACTCTCCACTGCCGCTCTCGAAAACGTCATGCATCAGTTGGAATGGGAAGACGTGGGAGTGAAGGTCGACGACCGGCAACTACACCACCTTCGTTTTGCTAACGACATCGTTCTTATACCGCCAAAGCCTGCCAAAGGTCGGTATGCAGCTGAACCTAACGAAGACGATGTGTGAGAAACAGTCTGGTTCCTGATGCCCCATTCACGCTCAACGGAACGAACATCACCGAATGCTCCAGCTACGTGTACCTAGGTCGGGAAATCAACATGATGCGCGATCTAGCTCCAGAGCTGAGCAGGAGGAAACGAGCGGCATGGGAAGCATTTAGGAACATCGAGGGAGTAGTTAAGAAGACGAATAACATCCGGCTCCGTGCCCACCTCTTCAATCCCGCGTTCCTTCCTGCCTATCTACGCCTCAGAGACTTGGACTCTGCGCAGGCAGGACGAAATGCGGTCAGCGATAGTTCCGAACTACGTCAACGGTCGAAGATCAGGGACGCTGCCGTTTTTGCCAAGGAATCGAAGATAAGGTGGGACACGTCATGCAACTCGGCGATGACTGTTGGACCAGAGCGATTACCGACTGGATTTCTCGTGACGTCAAACGAACAGCTGGACGACCGCCGGCCCGATGGTCATACTTCTTCGCGAACGTTCTGGACGGAAGGAATGAGCGGCTTCGTGTCCGTCGAGCGAGGAGGATCTACTGGGCCACTCTAGCACGCGACAGTGACGACTTCCAAAACATCACTGCTATATAAGCTTTCGACGCTAGTATATCTCAATTTTTTATTGGCTTGTCTCATTATTCCTGTCTCAATTTCGACACTTTCGTTTGTTCAAGTTCTATCACTCCTAGGAAACGGCTGACCAACAGCATAACCACCGCCATGGTCACTGATATGCATGCATTTCCTAAGGAAGATTTGGAAGCTTTCCTCTCGAAATGAGTGAAGCTAGGAGCTAAAAAATTTGGAGAGGTCGTTTTTGAAGTGATCACAATCTTTATCTTTTTCTGTGGCAGATGCTGATTTAGGGCAAGGGGTCCGGCGTTCATCTGGAGAAAGGAGATTCTGAGACATTACTGACGCTTCCTTTGCTACACCAAAGCCAGCCCGAAGGGCTACTCCACGCTGTTTTCCGCAATGTTTGTCTTTATCCAATGAAGTGCTCCCCAAACAAGGCCACCCAGCGATTCCAATAAACCGAGGGGATATTCTCAGGGAACGAAGTTCGGGCTTTGGTTGAGCTGGTGCTTCCTAGCAGCGAGGTAGCCATCAAGCGTGCCGCGTGTTGTTGTGGCAGTGGACTCATGACTCATCTTTACTGATGACCGATTAGGGAAAGCTCTGCTGATGCCGTCGCAGAGAGGATCTTCCCGAGATGGTCAGACGTGCTTCTCGCTGCTCGATCACACCAAGGTTTTCATCAAGACTTAATACTGCAGCAGTCCTTTCCATACTGATAGCGTGTGCTGGTGCATCGGTGGCGCCCAGGAATCTACTACAATACACTGGTAGCAAATGGTGCATGCACCGGATGCACTCCCAATTTATGATGCATGGAGCCCTCATCAAAACTGACCGCAGGTCCAGTATGAGGTTGATCTTCACAGCTCGTTTGTCCAATGCCGTTGCCATTGGACTACTAGCTCAGTACCCTACCAGTAGCAGAGACAGGGACAAGCACAGCGCCAGTATTCTCTGCTGTCCTTCTTACAGTTGGGTTCATTTGAGGATCGTAAAGCACAATCATTCATTACTGTCACCGGCTTATTTTTATTCCTAGTTAATTAACCTGTCACGGGCTTGCTCTTCTGAAACCACGCTGTTGAGGCTTTTGAAGCATACTCCAACATTGTAACGTATTTCGCAACGCAACCGTTTTAGACAGAAGAAATTCGAATTTGAATCGAAATGAGACAGGAATTATGAGACAACCCAATATCTTTGCTGTGCTATCCACTTCAATAAACGACTATGACTCGATTCCTGATACATCTGGAAGCAGCAGTGGAAAAAAGTGGCGACCACGGCAGGATACTTTGTGAGTTTTGGAGAGAAAATTGCAGCACACCATCACCGATGCCGCCTACACTCAAAAGACGAGCAAAACGCTACACCCAGCCCAGTGGGCCCGTGCGGTCCAACACAACAATTTTGCAGACGAGGTCCCCGTATGTTCCAGCAGTCAACTCATCCTGCTCAACTTCGTCGATGCTTCTATACTCAGTAAATTGGAACTTCCCACGTTAGACGGAAAGATCCTCGAGTATCCGGATTTCTCGTATCTAGTATCTCGGTTTGCAACCTTGGTCGGCAATAAGGTCCAACTCGACGACACGACGAAATTCGCCGTTGAAATCGTGTCTGCGAAGTCGCGCTCTTCATGCAGTGCAAGGACTTTCTATGACTCCCAACAAATACAAGGTCGCTATGGACATCCTGGCCACTCACTTCGACGACAAAGTAACTATGAAACGTATTCTCTACACCAAGTTGTCACAACTGCCGGATTGCGATTCAGATTCCCCAATCTTCAAGCCCTGTATGACCAGAATTTCGCCTCTGTTAGACAGTTCGCGGAAGACGGAAATGACCCGAACGAAACCCGCTTAGGAGCAATCCTGCTCAGCAAACTTCCCGCCAGAGTGCGTAGTCAGATATACGACAAGACGAGTAATAGCCATATATTTCCCCGACCGAACTGTTGCATTTGCTCACTGATATAGTTCGCAAGGAAGCCGCACTATCAGAAATGGACTATCACGCACGTGCGAGCCATTATCCTTCGAGTTACGAGTTTCATGTCAAATCCCAAGCGAATCCTCAGCACTTTTCAAACTCAATGCAGAAAAGGAAAGAATGCCCCATGCCACTGTCAAAATTCAAATCACACTTCTATCGCCTGCGATACTTTCCCAACTCCACGTGATCGAAACCGTCGAGTCGAACAGCTACATTTATGCTACAGCTGTCTCTCCAGTCAACACGGTCTGGAAGCTTGCACATCCAAACAATATAGCAAATTCTGCGGAAGACGTCATCACTCATCGCTATGCCTCAAACACTCCAATGTTCGAATCAAGAAAGGGAGCCTTCACAAGCTCGCCACCCCTTCACCCCTCGTCAATCCTCGCTGCGAGCTCCGGTGTTTCACCGAAAGAAACCAAACACATCCTCGTCAGCCGAGGCCAATATGGTCCCAATTGTTAGCAGACCCTCCCATCAGAACCAAGACGTCCGCTCACAAGCCACCCTTATGTGTTCTGAATCCCTCTTCAACCCTACAGATTCATCAAAGGAAACATCTGCCATGGCATTTTCACAGGCACAGGTCCCACCCAATCGTACATCACGTACATCACAGGCGAACTAACCCAGCGAGGAAAACACCTTCGAGTGAAATCTCTGCCTACCTTAACAGAACATTTGAGGCATGCACACCCGTCTGATACGAAGAACGGGAAGGTTGCGATATCGTCATGCAAACCATTCATATTGATCGGAAATGACTACTTTTGGAATACTGTCTTGTCAAATGATTTCTACTACGAAACACTGCCGAATGGCTATAGCATGCTTCACACCAGTGTCGGGAACATTCCTTTTGCAAGACTTTGAATCTAAAAGGCATTGCGACTTTCCTTCATGAAAGTGATCTAAACAATCCAGCTGTCCACGACAATCTTTCTGAATTTAAAGGAAGCGATCACGCTGGCTTCCACGCTGGATTTGCTACCCTCGCGTTATCAATCGATAAGGTATGAGGCAGTAATTGTTAGACGAGTGTAAGCCCATGGAAGATATGATACGATGAGATAAGAAGGCGCGGCTGCTTGAAAGAGGTGCACTCCAGTATGAAAACGGGACGACAACTATGACGGTATCATATCTAGCACGCTCTTATCGTACCCCTTTCCATCGATGAGTCTTGGTTTTTGCTGAACGGAAGTGGATTTCGGCGCGCTTATAACTCCCGTGATAAGGCGCAGGCCAACTGCCACTGAAAGCTTCACTGTTTCCTAACATAGGGCAGGACCCCTATCCTCCCAGTCACACAGATTTCCTTATCGTCCGAGCTATGAGAATTAATCGCTGAGGCAACTTTCCTTTAAATTTATGAAACACAAAGAGGCACGAAAATTAATTCAAAAGAGTCCCAAAAGTTCACAAACCCGTAAAACTCTCCAAATTCAAAAAAGCTCGCCAAATTGTCGGGGAGAACTCCTTTGAAAATCGTTCTGCTATATTTCGGTGTTTAACAGTTCCCTTCTTCAGGCAGCTAGAAATACATTGATTTAACCACTGTAAAAACAATAGATGCGCTTCCCGAACCCATATACTACGCCTCGGCCTTCCCAATGACAGGACATTGGCAATTGAGAAATTGACGTGGCCCATTAAAAGCCACGTGGCTACACGTGCTAAATCTCGATGACAACAGGTGAACATCACGATGTGCTCCGCAGATGTTTCTTGAATCGATGCCACGCTTGATGCCGACGTCAAATTTTCTGCAAATTGCACAATTCTGGTCATTGAAGGCGAGGGTAATGTACGCTACATGTGTATGCCTCAGCCAAGGATTTAGCTGCCTGTACGGGAGCCGCGCCGTTTTGGAGTGGATTAAGTGACTTACGCTCACCCTCTGCGTAAATAGTAGGCGACGGACTGTGACGGTCATTGGCATGTGATATCAAAAGAAATAATGGCATTGGGCACGTAGTTAATTTAATAGTTGTAGAGCGTCACGTACTAGTAGCGTCAAAGTCTTCGCCGAAATTGTTTTTCGACTGTAATTTTTTCCGCTGAATCAAATCAATTCAAATTTTACATGTTTTAGAAACGGTCTACTTAACTTAAAGCAGCTATTTGTTTCGGATTGAGAACGAGTTAAGAATGGAAAAATCATTTCATTAGAAATTATCGCGTATGAGCAATTCCAAGTAGGTTTCAAATTATCTCTAGCAACTTACAATCAACGAAACAATCTTACGCATAATGAATAACACTGGGCAGGTCCAATACTTTGTTAATGATCTTCTGGGTTCGCTGAAATCTTAACAAGGCCTAAGTAAGGAATCAGTCATTAAACGCACTGTCTACTAGGGCAGCTTCCTCCACTTCTCTTGAAATTTGACGAGTTTCTCCCCCATATTCCTGGTTCTAATTTCCACCAAAGGTATCCCTACTCTTTCCCATAATGTTTCGATGGCGCTCGAGACATTGGTGTGAATTGTTCCTTTCGTTGAAAGCGCGCCATGCTGTCGAAACCAATCCTTCGCAGTAATGGTGCGATGCTTTTGGTCGCTCTATAGCTAGAAGGCGAACTCAGTCACGTACAGGTACATACTAGCGGATACGAAACTCCTTCTAGAATATCTGATACGTCGGCATTCACCACGTCTCTAATCCTGTGTGGTTGTAAAACTTCTTTTACGGACTACCCCACGCGAGCCTCCGCCAAGTTTTGCATAGGGCAGTTAATTCCTTGGATCGAAACGTTTTTCCTCAGGAACGCACTCCTATTTCAGTCGCCGGCAAACCTCATGAATTCACTCTCGTTGGTCCGCAGGACGTTGTAGCTCTATGGGGATCCCCACTTTAGGTGTGGGTAAGCACACTTCGCCCCCGACCATTTCACCGCCGACTAAGTTCGCAGTATTCGCAATCATGTGAAGGCAGCCTGTACTGTTGGGTTCTAGAAGGAGCTCTTATCCACGTGTATAACAGCTGCCCGCGACTGAGCTCGCCTTCTAGCATTAGTGCGACCAAAAGCATCACACCTTCACTGTGGAGCAGTGGCTTCGCCAGCATGGCGCGCTTTCAACGAAAGGAACAATTCACACCAATGTCACGAGCGCCATCGAAACATTATGGGAAAGAGTAGGGATACCTTTGGTGGAAATTAGAACCGGGAATATGGGCGAGAAACTCGTCAAATTTCAAGAGAAGTGGAGGAAGCTGCCCTAGTAGACAGTGCATTCAATGACTGATTCCTTACTTAGGCCTTGTTAGTGTTTCAGCGAACAAAGAAGATCATTAACAAAGTATTGGATCTGCCCAGTGTTATTCATCATGCGTAAGATGTTTTGTTGAATTGTAAGCTTGCTAGAGTAATTTGAAACCTACTTGGAATTTGCTCATACGCGAGAATTTCCAGTAAAATGATTTTTTTCATTCTTAATTCTTTCTCAATCCGAAACAAATATGCCGTACAAGTGAAGTAGGATCATCTCTAAAACATATTAAAATTTGAATTGAATTTGAATTTGATTCAGCGGAAAAAGTTACAGTCGAAAAACAATTTCGGCGAAGACTTTTGACCACTACTATAGTTCGTCCTTACTATTTATTTCGGGTGAAAGTTTTTTATTTCTAATGCCTCCAATAGCCTCCTTTCCACCGGGTTCCCTATGGAGCAGTGTAGCACCTTAATGGTCAACGAAGACGGTTCTCCATATGTGTGCTTTGTGGTGCGGTGCTTAGAGAAGCTGCTGTTTGGATACGAGACTGGGTTTTGTAACGCCCTTCTATGTTCATCCAAACGCTTGTAAACAGGCCTTTTTGTTTCCCCAACATACTTTTCTCCAGCAGCTCCGGGACAGCACAATACTGGGAGACTTTCTGAACTTGTTAAAAAATTTTGGAAACTAGAAGCAGTTGGAATAATAGATGATCCCACTCAAAGGGATGATGCCGTTTGTCTCCAGTTATTCAATGACACTATCGAGTACAGTCACAAAGAAAGTCGATACGCGGTAAACTATCTTTCAAATACGACCCAACACAGTTACCCGACAATTACAAATTAGCTTTCTCGAGACCTTTCAGCTTGATAAAATCATTGAGAGTAACCCATTTTACAAGAAATACGACGACTTCATCAAGGATCGACTTCGAAGAGAAATTATAGAGAAAGTGCCAATTGCAGAATTGCCGAAGCCGTCCATTACCTGTCTCACCACGGTGTGATGAAATTCGACAAAAACAACGCCATCAAAGTTAGATGCGTTTTCGACGGTTCCGCTAAGACGAATGGAAATCCCAGTATAAGTGAGATACTCCACCGAGGACCAGTGCTCCTACCTGACCTCACTGGAATACTCATACGTAGCAGACTTCCTCCAGTTATGATTATCAGTGGCATTGAAAAATTATTTTTGATGATGGCACTCCACCCTGACTGCAGGGACTACACGCGTTTCTTGTGGATGAATGATGCAACGCAACCATTAACCTCCATTAATATCGTTACCTACTGATTCGCGCGTGTACCATTTGGTCTCATAAATTCTCCATTCCTCCTATCCGGTACCCTCCATCACCAGCTGACCAAAGTAGTGACTCCACTTTCACAAGCACTTTCTGAGCACTTATGTAGGCAACGTATGTATGTGTTTCACGGCGTCAGTGATGTTGCCGATGAAAAGAAGTTCTACGCTGACTCCAAAGAACTGTTTCGTTGAGCAGGCATGAACTTGAGGGAATACGCCAGCAATGCTACAGAACTAAACAAGCTTTTCGAAGTAGACGATGGAAGCATCGCCCAAATACAAAAACTTCTCAGCTTCAGGTGGAACATTCATAACGATGAAATGATTATCAGTCTCCCTCGAAAACCACCAGCACAGACCAAGTGGACAAAACGTAAAGTGCTGAAAGAAGTAGCCAGTATTTATGACCGCTGGGTATTCTGTCACCAGTTACACTCATTGGAGAACTTTTCCTCCAGTCATTGTGGAAAAGTGAACAGAGATAGGACGACGGGCTCTCCGACGATTTAGCCACCCACTCGCAACACGCAATCGAACCAGCCAATACGTCAGACTTCGACCTTCATATATTTACGGATGCACCGGCAAATGCGTATTGCGCAGTAGCATACTTAGTGCAACCCCATGTGGGTTCCCCTCATAAAGTCTCACTCGCGATGGCAAAGTCGAGATTGGCTCCACTCCACCAATCGGTAATCATTCCCCGCCTGGAACTGTTGACTCTCGTTATCGGTGCTGAATTGCTTACATTCCTTTCAACGCAAATTAGATCGATCGCAAGCTAGAGTTGCGTGAAAAGTTTATATGGACCGACAGCACTGTTGCCCGTAGGTGGACAAATACTGATAAAACAGTGCCAGTGTTCGTTCGCAATCGAGTGTAGACGATTCGAGCACTTACTGGGTGTCCCATAAATATTGCACCACTTTTTTTTCTTGTAACTTCTTTCAAAATGGATGTATTTTCAAGAAGTTTTGCAAAAATGTTAGCAATACATTTACATATTGAAAGGAATGAGAATCATTGGATATGCTCCCCTGTCGTTGTGAGTATGACTCCCAGTTGCTTCGAACGCAACCCTACTGTGGCCCGCATGGCATCTTGGGGTTTCCTCTTCGAAACTTTGCTGAGAAAAAGCTTCGGCTCATCCATGTGGATGCAATATTTAGCGCAGGCTCTGACCTATTACATAGCCCAGATAGGATGGTCCAGCCCGTTGAAACCAGCGGATATGAGAGCCATTCGTTTGAAAATAAGAAATTGAAAAGAGTGCCTTAACAGCGCTCCTGAACAATCTTTGCCTCCTGTACAGAATCTGGGCCCTATTGAAAAGAATCTTCACCCCTCTTTAAAGTGGCTAGATGCCTCAGTAATATATGGTGCACCGAAATGTTCCTTGGCTCGATCTAGTATCAAGTTATATTCCTTTCTAAACAGTCAGTGATGGTGAGCGACCTGTAGTTGATACCATTGTCCAGCCATGAAAGTTCGGCCGCTGCTTGCGGCGAATATTCCTCTCCCTCTGTCTGACTTCCTCAAGACCTCATGCGAGCACCTTCGAAGTTTGAAGATTGTAGCTCCGCTCCATAGGAGGAATTTTGTCACCGAGGAAAACAGTGCCCGCATTTTCGGCCCTCACCACCAGCCCTTTAAACTTTTTGTCTCTGCTGTGCTCTTCCCGTTGGATTGAGCAGTGGTGCTTATGAAACTTATCGTGCACTGAGAGCAGCTGTTATCCGACCACCTTCCACATGGCTGTGTTTAGAAACTCCAGCGTTCTGATCACCTTTCTCGAGCCAACCCAGGTATAGCAGTCGTTTTGCTTCTTAATGCTTTCCTAAGATCCAAGATCTCAAATTTTGTGGGGTGGCCACAACAAAGACTATTTTGATTGGGCTTCCCATTAGTACACGGTAGGCCACGGAGCGGATGAAAATCCAAAGAACCGCTATGCTCATCACCGGATGTCCAACACACCTGTGTGAGAGTCTAGGCACTCATATGAAGTTTAGGGGCACCATGAGATGCAGACCGAACACTACGCCGTGGAACTTGGCATGGTCATTGAGAAGAGGATATAGGATTGAAAGGTCTGCCAATCTCAGAAGAGAAGCTATAAATACCTACAGAATTTAAGCTCAAAATTTGGTGCAATATTTATGGGACACCCTGTACTTTAGACCTTATTATGCGCCATGTCCCGAAGGAAGACAATCCAGCGGACATTGGTTCTCGTTGAACCACATTCACTGAGTTACAAGCAAAGACAAAATGGTGGAGCGGTCTAGATTTCTTAGAGTTGGAGGAAGCAGCCAGGCCGTTTACGACTGGAACAACTAGCGAACGATCCAACGCATAGATACACCTCAAAAATCAGTAATAAAAGCGCAGAACCCGATTGTCATCCCGCAATCTCGTCCGAAACAACACCATCATCCACGCCGCTTCTGAACACATTCCGCTTCAGCACATGGACTTCCCTACTCCAAATAGTTTTCCTGATCTTACGTTTCTTAACCATTATATCCCCAAGGCAGCTTCACTCTTCGGCCGCCACCATGCTGTACTACGCGCAAGAGCCGATACTGTTTCGATTTGCCCAATCCCAAAATCCTCCCAGTCCCGAATTGATACGCCAACTCCATTTGTTCAAATGTCCACATCTTTGGAGATCCCAAGGACGCATCAATAATAGCAGTCTGCATCAAGACACTATCACTCCTATATTCCTTTCCAGTACAAATCGCATTACGGGTCTTTTCATACTCCATACCCACTCAGAAAGCGGCCACTGCGGTCTTAATCACACGCTAACTCAGCTTCGGCAGCGCGTTTGGATCCCACAAGGAAGAACAACTGCCAAGAGAGTTCCGAGGAACGTTGTTTCTACTGCAAACGTTATACTGCCAGACCTTTTTCCCTTCCTCCATTCCCACCTCATCCTTTCCTTCAAGTTACGCCACCACAATACCCTTTCCAAAGTGTCGGCATGGACTTTTCGGACCAACGCTTTACCGCAACTTTGACGCTACATCCTCAAGGTATTGGGTTCTCCTTCTAACGTGTCTCAATACACGTGCCATATATGTCGACACGATCCTTGATATGACCAGCCTCAAGGTTCTCCATGTCCTACGACGCTTCATAGCCACTATTGGTTGTCCCGATTTTATACTGTGCGACAATGCCCGTTCTTCAAAGCCATTGCAAAATGTTATTTGTCACTCCCCAATCCCGATGTCGACAATGATATACTAGACTACTGCACAAAAAGACAACTACAGATCAAGTTCATTCCCAGTCTAAGCCCTTGGCAAGGAGGTGTTTGCGAAGAAATCGATATTTTCAAGAAATCGTTCACGCACACCGTTCGAAATCGACTGCTCAGCATCGAAGTCGTCAGGACACTGCTGTAGGAAACAGAAGCGAAAGTTAACACCCGACCTATAACGTACATCACCGATGATATTGATCATATTCCGTTACGACCGATCGACTTCCTACGACCGTATGCCCAACTCGCTGGACCCAGTCTCCAAGACGACTCTGACGAATGGATTCACATCCCAAGCACACGCGAGTCGCTAGTAGATGTGTAAAATTCGCACATCTGAGCTATTCTCAGCTTTCTGGAAACGATTGCCCACAGAATACCTCATTTCGTTACGGGAGCAATACAAAGATGAACACTCCAAGCCGAGATCACATGAAGTGCAGCCGCCAAAACAAGGAGATATTGTACTTGTCGATGACCCTCTCCTCAATCGTGACCAGTGGAAGATGGGAGAAGTCATCGGATCTGAAGACCACTTTTAACGATCAATCGAAATACGACTTCCATCGAAAACAATCATTACGCGCCACAATAATATGGTCTGCAAACTAGAGGTCCATCCAACCTATGCGCAACCGCAGTCATCATTATAAGGTACACAAATACCGAGGACACGGCAGCAACCGACATTCTCATCGCCGTAGAGAGGATAGAAACGTATCAACCAAAAAGATGTCCTTTGCAGCGATTTTTGTGTTCAATGTTATTGTTACTCGTTTATCGATGTCCACTGCTAAGATTCCTCCTGCCACTGCCTATTCTTGCCTTGGAAGTTTCTGTAACGTACAGAAAAATGATCTACCTCGTTTACTTCCAACAGACTAATTGTTGATTTCCGCTGTTTTCACTCTCATTCCAAAACATCACTGATATATAAGCTTTCGACGCTAGTATGTCTCAATTTATTTATCCCTGCTGTGCTATCCACTTCAATAAACGACTACGACTCGGTTCCTGATACATCTGGAAGCAGCAGTAGAAAAAAGCCCTAGCCTAGTGCTGAAGTACATTCTTGTCACAAACGATAAGTGTAACTTCACGTGTTGCCATGATTGCGAAACACTGGACACCTCGCAAATAAAAACACGTTCACAAACATGAACCTGACAAAAGTTTCTTTATTTTCAGTCGAAAAAATGACCGCAATCGATACCTTGCAAAATCTTTTGGGATCGTTTTGAAACATGTGTTCACTGTTAAGCGCATGTGAGCGGTGGTTAATGCTCCCTCCACAGACTTCTGTCGTAGCAATTCGCAGCGATTGAAGCTTTAAAGCTTAAAAATCGTTTTTTCACTGAAAGTATGTTTGACTGCTCCTGCATTTATAAGCTCACAAAATGCGTCAATTGAGGCGAAGCAGTAGGAGTTCTATGTGGTGCGATGGACCTCCAGACTATCTTTCACAATATGCCAATTATTTGATTGCCGAGTTCCAGATACTTGAGAAAAAAACCACAATTGTTCGGCCTGCCATGCTCATTGACGAGGTATTCTGAAATCGATTGAAGAGTGCTTAATGCAATGCACGGTAACTGGCGGACTTTCAGTGCTACCAGACCTCAATATCGCATCTAAAAGAAATGAAATCATAGCGAAAGGATATTTTGTGATCTGACTGATCACATTTTATTAAGAGCATAAAATTTTGCAAGGACATTTCGATTTTCCGCCCGTCTATCGCTTGATCCGCAACTTTGTTGGTGGTGTCAAGAAGAGGGATCCTCAAATAAACCGCACGACTTGCTCGGATGCGTAGAACAAAGGACTGCAACGCCGATTCGAGAACTGCAACCGGGAAAGCAATCTTAGGGCTCATGAAGCTCAAATGTTTCATTCATGGAGAGCTGCAGTCAACGAAGTCCACTGCTATTGGTGAACAATATGTTAGCAAGTGGACTGGTTTCCCGGCATGGTTTCCTGCAAATCTGAGAAACTTTGTTTTATGTCGGAAACGCTCGGCCACGAATTACGAAGAAGGTTCAGGAAAGGTCTCCAAGCTCACTATAAAATGATCTATCTGACCCACTTAGTCTGTACAGCAAACATGGTAGAGACAGGCTACCATACACCTCTTTTGCCATCGAAGGTACTAAAATGGGGGCAGTTTGATGATCCGGACCTACTCGGAGTCAACCTCTTCGAGCTTTTCGCATCTAAGACTCGGTATTTCCGAATGGCCGGCAACCTGAAGTTGCCTGCTGAAGAGCAATGTTTCTACGATTATGGTGGTGTATGTATTCAGCAGTTGTTGACTGCATTAAAGAAGAAAACGATTTTGAAAAAGTTGCCAAATGCGCAAAGACTTTTCCCGCAACCTAATATACACCCCCGGAATCGGAACTCGTTCGTCTGATAGTTCAGCAAATTCACTGCGATAATGCTCACTGCAGGAAGGAACGACACTGATTATTGCGCGTCAGAGGTTTTGGATCCTTCGCGCTTCTAACTCTAAAGGATACGGTAATTAAGAATGTGCTTAAAATGCTTCTCATGCTGGAATGCTAGCCACTCACCGCATACTTATGTACCTCGAGCGTTGTCTCCATGTGCTATTTATGAAGCAGTAATTGTTGGACGAGTGTAAGCCCATGGAAGATATGATACGATGAGATAAGAAAGTGCGGCTGCTTGATAAGAGGTGCACTCCAGAATGAAAACGAGACGATAACGATAACGGTATCATATCTAGCACGCTCATATCGCACCCCTTTCCATATCGATAAGTCTTGGTTTTTGCTGAACGGACGTGGATTTCGGCGCCTTATCACTCCTTTGATAATGCGCCACTGCCACTGAAACTTCACGTGTTGCAACACTGAGCAGGACCTCTATCCACTTCAATACATAGGTGCCGTTATCGTTCCCATGAAAATTATCGTGATCACTTCCTTTAATGGATGAAACTTCATGTTTCCTTGATTCCCTCCTCTGAGCGAGACTGTGCGCGCGGATTGACCACGCTCCAGCACTTCTCCGTGTCGGTGGCTGCCCACACATCAATGATTGGCATTAAATTATGTGAAAGACATAATAGTCAATACGGGGGAGGGTCGTATTGATACCCTCGGAAAAGGAAGAGAGCCGAAAAAATTATGGAATTTGCGCAACGTAGGGTTGAAACTGTTGAAGAGCTAGGAAAATTATGGGGTAAGAGTCAACAAGGAAAAGCCCCACCTCTTTTGGAAAAAGAGATTGCGGCAACCCTAAGTCAGAGAGCGATCGAGGGTGTTGACATTGGGAACAGTATTTGAAACCATGGAGCAAGATGAGGAAACAATGGCGGGTATCTGTGGTATGTTGAAGACCGGTGCTGGCTACGTCAAGAATGAAATAGCTGCTCCTCAAAAACGGTGGAAGAGTAAAGAAGAGTCGATAGGGGCCCAAAGCAGGATGGGCCATCAAGCGGAACGACAAGCGGAGGACAGGCGTTGATTGGCAGACAATGCCTTCGATAGGGCAGGGATATGGCGATACCTGGCTATGCCCTCCCTCGCCAGCCTCAACCTTGCAGGGACGGGAAGATAGACATGCAGCATCTCAAAACCTACTGGCGTACCTTAGGTCAACCTTAGGGCATGCGCAGACCCTGACGTCTTCAGAGGTGCTAGAAATGAGAACTTTGAAAAGTTTATGAGGCGATTCAAAAGAAAATATGAGATGGTCATAGGGTGCGAGGCCACTGTGATAGAAATCCTGGGTGACGATCACCTAAGGGGTCGAGCGAAGAGCGTGTTCACTGCCCTTCCTCAGAGGGTAAAGGAACAAGGTCTAGACGCAGTCATCTCAGAAATGGCCAGGCTTTTGTCGCAGGAGTCGACAGTAGGAAGGATGAGAGCCCTCACAGAGCTGAGGAATCTGAAAATGGGGTCCGGCCAGGAGGTGGCCGAATTCTGTATGACCTTGGAGTGACTAGGGGGACAGGCAAACCCAGACTGTACGATTGAGGATAGGTTAGTATACGCCCAAATTCTCCTCGATGATCTCAGTCATTGGCCAAAACACTTCCAATTGGTAGGTGCTTTGCACAAAGTGGATCCTCGCAGAGCATACGAGGAAGTCAAGCAGTTAACGCTGGGTATAGAGCAGTCTAGAATTATGTTTAGTGCGGGTAGGCGGACCGGTGTAAGCCAATGGAGAAACAGAGCCACACAGTATCAAGACTATGGTGATTTGAGTAGATCACAGGAAGCAGTCTTCGCACAATGAACCGGAGTACGTCGGAGAGGAGTATCCCATAGTAAGAGAAAATACATGGCGGAGCGATCATCGTGCAGGTCTAAGTAGCAGCGTAGAGGTCCACATACAGACAGGGCATAGTAATTTTGGCCGGGAGTGCTCCTCGCAGGGGAACGTTGAAAACAGAGAGTTTTACAGATGCCCGAAGTGTCATATAGCTAAAGATTGTCCACAACAATCAGCAGAGATGAACCAGTTGAAGGTGAAATGACCGTTTCAGAAATTATTAGACGAGCCCGCAATTCAGGGATGACAGTGAAAGAAGAATGTAGAAACACAGGCCTAATAGGTGGCCGAATAGTGAAGCAGTTGAAGCTGCTAGGAGGCAGCAGTCCAGCACTACTAGACACAGGTTCAATGAGTAGCGTAGTACCTGCAAATAGTACAGTCAAAGCGCGAGATAGAGGATTTGACGTGGACGCATTAAAATTGGTTGAAAAATCCCAGTTTGCATCTGTCTGGGATGCGTCGATTAAGAGGATGGACTTCCTTGGAGCAGTACACGTGGAGGCCAAGCTAGAAGGAGGGAACCGAGGCTTGGTGCCGTTCCACATCAGCCCGAGCAAAGAGGACATGATTATACTAGGTACTAATGCCCTGAGGAAGTTAGGTGTGGAGCTTTCCATAGTTGCGGACAAAAAGGGAAGCAATAAACAGTGGACGGAAGGAGATGAGAGCAATGCAACGGTGGTAAGGCGCATTCACGTACCTACCCGCAGCGCAGCCTGTTTGCATGTGCGTAGTCATAGAAATTCCTCAACAGAACTAGGGGAGAGAGGGATCAGTGGAAGAAGTTTAGCACATGGAGAATACACCGTTCAAAATCAAAAGGTCCACCTTCACTGAAGCGAAGAACGGATCTAGGAGATTACGTAAGAATGGGATGAGTATGCCAAAAGTTGAATATGAACCTGTAAGAGAATCTGCATCCAAAATTTAACCCTTTGACGACCTGGTAGTATTGAAGGTTCCCTGAGCTTCATAATTTCGATGCAGGATATGTGTGAATTGAAGACTCTTTTTTCTTATAAAACTTTACTGATAACGTTTCGGGCATAAGCCCTTCTTCAGATCAACTGAAAAACATTGCACATACAATTCAACACAACAAACATTGTTAAACAGCAAGTGCATCCTACCTATGCCGTCCTACAGTAAAGGAGGGGGAGAGGGGAGGACGGGATGGTTGAGAACGGAAGAATGAGGGAGGTATGCTACGTGGGCTTTTGAATGGGTTGAGGGAAGGGAATGATCTTCTCATAGTCACGAAGACTTCCCTCTCGCACGTCGCACAGCCAGCCTCACATTTCTATAAGTCTCATTGCCATCTTCATTTCCTCCTTGTTGTTGATCGGTGGTGCACATTGCTTTATTTCCAATGCTTCCCTTATCTTTCGCTCGACCGGATCAACTATATTCCTGAAGAGAATGACAACACGAAGTTCCGGTGGCCTTTCTTGTGCGTGTCGAAGTGTGCGGTGTTTTGAGAATGGACTCTCTGGGTAGTTTTGAGGACTACGCAGGGCTCTTATCTGCTCGTCCATTCTCTTGTAGAGTGGCCTTCCCGTTTCTCCAATGTAACAATCTCCGCAACCGAGGCACTCCACCTTATACACAACACACCTCATCCGGCACGCCTTCTGCTCCCCACAGATCGTGCAATTTGTTCGTTCGCACCGATTCTCATATGGACGTGATGATGTCAGAATGCGTTGTAGCGAAGGTGGTGGTCGGAACACCAAGTTTATTGGGAGTCCTGATCTTCTTACAACGCGGTCTATGTCCATAGCGAACTCATCGGTGATAAAGGGTAGTAAGAGAGGGGTGCCAGATGGTGATCGACACGGTTTCCAAGTACGGTGTTGTCCTCTTTTATAACCGTTTTGCCGCAATATTTCATCCACTTCGGTCATCACCTCTTGAACGTTCACGGAAGTCAGGTTACATGATGTCGAGATCATGTGGTGAACGACATTCAGTTTCATGTGGAGAGGGTGGCAGCTACGGGCGTGTATCAAGATGTTACGAGATGCCCCTTTCTTATACCACATTGCACTGATTTGACCGTCCATGATTCTGACTTTCGTGTTTAAAAATGGTAGAAATCCGTCTGGCGAAGGTTCTTCCGATGTCAGTTGTATCGACTCATGCGCTGAATTCAACTTAGAAAACGTCTCTCGCAAAGCAGCTCTTGTTTTGCCGACGATAAAGATGTCATCGATGTATCGTCCAAAATATAATGGTCCAATGCTTGAATTGAACATTTTTCGCCCAATTGATGCCAAAAGGCACACAAGCATCGCACGCAACTTTATTATCAAATGTGGTCAATGACCATAAGTTGCGGTTCGGCAGTACCTCGAATGTACTGTGGACACCCTACTCCATCAAACAAGCCAATATTGCTCAATCTGTGGCGGAACCGACCAGACAGAATCAACTGGTTTTACAACCGGATCCTCTGCGCCACCACTTGCTCCTCACACACACACACTAAACTTTCAATTCTTCACCCTAATAGCTTCAAAGAAATGTAAGACGACAGTCACTTCCACGGGAAGACACAACTGAGGCAAGAGAAAATTGCACGAAATCTCTATCTGGAAAATCGTTCCATATACGACTGTGATGAATATTGACAATGTTAATTTTTGATCAGTTGTTTTATTAGCAAAGAGTTATTATATGAGCTGAAGCTTCTAGAAATACAACGAACGTGATTGATCGCACACCATAACGAGGGGTGAGTCTTTAGCTAAGTCGGCCTTTTACAGCCTACTGAGTCGACCCCAAACTTCATGCTTTTGACCCTCAATATCAACGACATGGAAGAGTTCTAACGACAGTGGTGGAGAAGTGCACACTATAGTCAGATTTTCCTGGATCGATTCAATAAGCAGAAAAACGAGGACTCCGGCTATGAAATCAGACTGCTCCGTTGCTCGCGATTGTTTCATGGATAGTCCTTGAACGACAATAGCTCTGTCATCAGGAATA